>JAGVSP010002335.1:0-78427 GCA_022494985.1 Micrasema minimum | reverse complement strand
TTTTTTGTTTACAAAGAAATACAATAAAAACACATATACATTAAAACATAGCCCACCGAGGCATAGCCTGTTTGTGGGTATACTGTGAAAGTCAAACAGTATGCACGTGGCAAAAGATAAAAATATAGTCATGTAAAAATGGAAAAATAACAGATAATGTAAACAAGCTATTTTAAAAAAAAGGATACAAGAAATTGGTATTATATTATATTGTATTATATTCGTTTAATTTCTTAGATAGATTTGGCCATAAAGCCATTCAGGTTTATACACTTGTAAAATATGTAATTCGATTTGATTGTTATTACAATGAATAGGTCACAACCGGATGGTTTCAACTTTATATTGAACGTTAAATCACGACATTTTTATAGGAGAAAATGCAAGAATAAAATTTATGAGAGACAATGAAAGTCAGCATTGAAGCATAACCTGCCCCTGTATATAGTATACATATTATGTATAGTAATATCTATACAACTTGTGTTTTTGCTCCCGTATACAGGATGTGTATAAAGTGTCGAATTTAGAAGAGATAAATTTTATGAATCAGTTAAGATCGCTCCTACGCTGGCTGTAAATCGCTTTATTTTATTCTCTGAAAACAGGGACGAACTGATTTTGGTTGTATTTTTTGAAAGGTAAAAAAAATAATTTCAAATCATTTTAAACATAGTTTTGAAATATTCTGTATGAGATTTATGATCCAAGCGACACGCTATACTTTTTTATATTTTGTAATCCGTCACAGATTGCCAAGTTCATAGCACTAAAGTAGAGGACAACCTAAAATCAAAATGAGTTTTTCTCTTGAATTTATTTTTCTTAACTTTTCATAAAACCTAAATGAAAATTGAAAGAAAATGAGAAAAAGTAATCAGAAAATTGTGAAGCACATGAATTCCCAAGCAAGCTAAGTTCACGTCCCGTAATTCTGACGCAAACTATCAATAAATTATCAGCAGTGAACTGTTAAAAATGTTATATTATGATTCATCGGATTTTCTATTTTTTTTACAAAAAAATATTTTATTATCTGAATCCCGCTCTGAAATAAGTACTATCTAGGTGTATAGAAAGTTTTACGACGGTTGCGCTGTTTGAGTCGGATAAAGACGAAGGTAATATTCGGATTTAAAATACGAAATACAAACAGTTCGCAAAATAATTTTCTCGTATTAAAAAAATGATGGATAAAAATGGGGTTAATCCTTCAGTCGGGTAGTATTTTTGTATCGTTGTTGTTGAAAGAGAAAGAAGGAGATAAGCTGATCATGTGTTTTTTATGTATTACTTTATTTTATTTTCTAAAAATTGAGAAAACCTGCATCACACTTGTTCTCCTCTATGGCTGCGAATCATGGCACCTAACCAAGGCCCAAGATAGCAGACTTCTGAGTTTTGAGAATAGGTGTCATAGAAGAATTTTAGGTGTGCGGTGGTTTGACTTTGTAAGGAACACAGAGGTAAGGCAACGGACATAGCAACCCTCGGTATCTACTGTCATCCGGCGAAGGCGTTTCGGCTGGCTAGGCCATATACTACGTATGCCTCCCGAGAGCCTTAACCATGCTTGCCTATTTTACACGGCATCAGGTTCTCGGCGTCCTGGTCGTCCACTGTTGACGATTCGTTGGCAGTTTGTTTCAGAGCTGCGGGACGTGGACTTGACTTGGGAGGATGCTCGGGAGCTGGAGGCAGTTTGTGAATTCCATATGCTCCACATAGGGAGCGGATATGGTATGATAAAATGAATGAATTATTTTATTTTCTAAAATTTGAGAAAAAAATCTGATTGAACTTGAAATTATATTATAATTAAAGGCCAATTATTTATGCTGTCCATAGCTGAAGAAGGAATAAGTAACTACATTACCATTATGCCATTTGAATCGTGTAAATATATTGCAAATTTATATAAAGTCTCCGTTTAATTTCTCGCATTAGATTTGGTGACCCCGTGAATTTTGTGAGAAATTTAAATGTTTTAAATTTTGTTAAGAAAAACGCAGATTAAATTCCCTTTTTCCGAGCCGACATAACCTCAAAATGTTCGTGACGTAAGACGCAACGTTCCGTGTAGTGTAATTTTTGAGAAAAGCGGTCAATTAACAGAGGAAAAGGCACCAGAAGCCGGTAATTATGTAGAGATTTTGTGTAATTCAGAATCAATTTGAGGCTGTATTTCAAAGTCAGAGAACATAAAAAGCTTTATCACTCTTTCCAGGTGCATGGAACTAGCTTTATCTTTATTTGTTCATGAGCTCCCACTTTACTTCATATAGTAATAAAATAAAAAAAAAAATAGAAAAAGAGGGCAAGTAAAAGTTTTAAAGTCACAAAAAAAGTTATAATTGATAATATAATATTATGATACTTAGTTGTTGAGAAGCTTTTCAAAGTTTTTCGTGTTAGTCGGTGTTAGACAGATTGCCTGAATCAAATCGTAAGGCGTCGCGTCGGGTTAAAATTAATGACGGATAAAAAATAGCAGATATGGTGATAACTATTATTATTATTGTACAAACTCCCTGGTGAAAACATTGTGGTTCAGTGGCTATAGATTAAAAAAACTGTTATCAGATCTCCAACTGGGTTGTGGTCTAGAGATTAGAGTCGCGGAGTAGAATTCCTATGTTCAAATACCGCTTCCTTACAACTTGTTTTCTACATTTTGACACAGTTATATTCAACAGCTTCAAAGTATCCTCAAAATCGATATATCATAAGAACGGAAATGTTTTTTTTTTTGGCTTTAGCTACGCATATCGAGTATGTTAAAATCGCGATAAAAGATTCACAATAGAGGCACAGCTAACTGTTTTAGCACATCTCGTCTTTAGCAGTAAAAGTAGATAACCCTATAACTCGATGGTGGAGAAGTAACAGAACACATGGGTAGTTTTGTTGTAAACAGCATCCATGATAAAGTTTTCAGGAATAGACAACTTCCTTCGCACCGTGAAAGTTTGAAACGAATCCTCTAAAGAGCCATAGAAGCCATTCCAAACCATTCTAGAGCACATTTTTCCAACTCCAAGAAAATCTCAACCGTCATTATCAGCGAGTTCTAAGAAACTTTCTAAAGATATATTGACGCTCTTATCAGCCAAATTAGATACCAAACTAAACATCATCTCCAAGAGCGCTAGCTTTCCCAGATAGTCAAAGAGCTTTAAATTAACATGGTAGAAAAATTTACAAGAAACTGACTATGAACCGTGTTGTGATCCACGGATTCCGGATCCATAGGTTCAATCCCGCTCCACCCCAACTTGTTTCCTGCTTTATGGCAAACATTTTGGCCTGCTGCTCTGACGCAAACTGCCGACGAATTGTCAACAGTGGACGACCAGTAGCTCAATCACAGATAACTATCGACGTAGTTAAAAACGTGCTAATCACGTGCTAACGCTAACGATTTGAGCGATCACAATTACATACCGTTCAATACCGCGATCGCCGAGCCGAGCATTGACGATCTGAGCCGAGCGGAGCCGATGCGCGCGATATCGCGCCGTACGTCAAACGTCAAATCATCGCGCTTGTCGGATTTTTTATTATGTCGACTGCTTTTCTCAATATTTGGCTTGCCGAAAACCGGCTAAATTATAATAAAGATTGAATGAATATATGTGCGAATAAGATATATCTCGGGAAAAGGCTCGCGACTAGTATGCGCTCGTTTAATAATCCCGATCGATAACTTTTAACGCGTGTTCCATTGTGATCGCGAAAACGTTAAACATCCATGGGTAAGAAATCGTTATCACGTCGCTTATTACCGAGTCGCTAGTGATCTGTGATCGAGCAACAGGACGCCGAGAACCTGTATATTCAAAAATATGAAAATTGACGAATTATTATTACTACTACCACTACTCTCTCTTAGCCGCATCCAATGGTGCATAGAGCACCGCATTGATACACAAAAGCAGCGAATCTTGATAATTTGTTACATGAGAAGAATCAGGTTTATTAAAATTGAAATTTTAAACGGTTAAATAATGTATTGTATTGACAATTATAATATTGTACAAGACTGACATTTTGTTTTCCAAGCACTTAAAGTTGCATGATTTTTTTTTGTGAAATACACCGAACAAAATGAAATAACGCTGTCAGTCTCCCAAAATAGAGTTCACTCGCGAGATATTTTTGGAGGCATTTAATGAAAGAGTATCCAGAACATTCACAATACATAACAAAGTTATCTGCCCTTTTGTTTTGACAGGCGGAACCGGAACCACGGTTTTAAATCTAGGGCACAAACTTTTGTTTGGCGGTTGAATTATTTTGAAATAAAAAAATAACGAAATTCCAATACCGAAATTTGAGGACATTTTTGTAAAACTACAATGGTTTTGACAAAATGAACAATATTTTTCTATGAATTTTTGTCCGTGTTTATGTCAACTTCAAAAGATTGAATAACACGCAGAAACGTGCATGGATTCATTTTTTTATAAATTTGTCTGCTAAAGGTAGCTTAATGCTCCTAAAAAATGTATTATATAATAATTATTTTGTTATTTTATTTTCAATTAATTGTCTGTTATTGTTCCGTAATAAAATTAAATAAAAATTCATTTTATATCCCTACAGAGATGAGGTCGAATTCTTTCAAATTCAGGAATATGGATATTCGAGCGTTTTCAGGGCTTATGACCTGTCATTGGCTGGATTAATTGGCCACTTTATGTACTACGACATTCCCCATTCCGCTCATTAGCGAATATCCAAACCAAGTAACATTTTTTTGAAATTTGTATATATGTTACGAATCGAGAATCATTCACCAGCGCGTTAATAGCTCCATCTATGCATTGATATTGAAGTTAAGTATTTATAAGCAAATTACTTAATTTTTGGAATTAATTAAGACTCTGACCGAGTTAAATTAATTACTAGGGATATAAAATGAAACATAAAATGACTCGCCTGCAATCAGTATTGAACGCTGCAGCTAGACTTATTTTCGGAATTTCTAAGTTCGACCACATCACTCCACTGCTAAAGAAACTGCACTGGCTGCGCTTTCCACAAAAGGTAGAATACAAACTCTGTTGGCTAATGTACAAAGCCATGCATGATGCCGCTCCAGAGTATTTAAAAGAGCTTTGCATTCCCTAGCTGAAAGACGTCTCACACTTCGATCAGCTACATCTACAGCTAAAGGCAGGGTTTTAGTACCGATCCGTAATCAGCGCACCAAATTTGGAGAGCGCGCTTTTGCGGTTGCGGGCCCTGTGGCTTGGAATGCTCTCCCACCAGAAGTGCGCAACTGTGAGAGTGAAGTGATGTTTCGAAAGAAACTTAAGACCTATATGTTCTCAAAATCTTTTGATTAATTTTGATAATAGTTATTTTCTACTCAGAAATTGAGTTTTCACTCACATTAAATTTTCCCGAGCCGTTAAATTCAATAATATTAAATTTCCCGAGCCGTTAAATTCAATATTTAAAGCGCCCTTGAGGTATATTTATACGAAAACGGCGCTATATAAATTATCCATAATAATAATAATAATACTCCTGTCTTGGGATAAATCCAGATTTGTGTACAAGTATTTGAACACGCTCAAAATGTTGTATAAAGTAGAATAGTTAAAATCCGTACGAGATCTTACTTCAATGCGCCTTCTATAACTTAAAACCAATAAACAATGAACGATGCATATAAAAAGCTTTTACATAAAATATGAAAAACATAACTAATCGCTGATGTAAAAGTTTCTGTCAGGTCGTTACAGCGATACATGGCCTCGTTGCGTGGACAACTATGGGCTATAAATAAGCGCTATGACCAATTTCAAAATTGAAATAATGCCAACAATGTACCAGAGTGCTACGTTACCAAACTGTCACGAAACGGACAAACCGTTGTAATCTCTGTCACAATAATTCCTGGCACTTTATTTCTTCTGTGACTGCAAATCCGGAACACTGAGCTCTATAATACATTACATGTAATATTTTACATTTTTATCGTGGTTTTGTTGTTGTTACATATGTATTTATATGTTATTTTATAAATTCAGTTTTATACCCAAACTTACTGATACCAATTGTTATTTATATTCATGGGTATTGAAAGCAATGTTTAGTGCACAAATTATTCTCTATTTGTTTCTAAATGATCATAATTAGTTTGAACCTTTGTGTGTGATTTATCCTTTAAAATAAAGTACTTAACCCATTAATTTATTTATACACTTAGATTTGAACTGAACCCAAAAAATGAATGACACTTCAACTCCGCCAAAACCTCCAACTCCGCCAGACGCGTATTCAGTATTTCTTGAACCGCCGCCGAGTCGGACGTTCAAAAAACATTCCGAAATGCCTTCCTGTGTAGTAAAACCGTGTAAAAACCGTACGGATAAAATTAACAAAAAAGATGGTGTAACTTTCCACATGTAAGTTTTTATTTATATATTTGTTTTACATAGCCTAAAATAATTATTATTCAAAAAAGTTTTCTTCTTAAATAATAGCCAACAGCCCGTCCACAAGAAAAAAAAAGTCATTTTAGATGCATGGTAAAATTCATGAACGCATCTCGTAAGGAACGGGTTAGTATTGTATACTGTTACTGTAACCCTATTTATAGCCCATACCTTTTGCGGTGTGTGGGCGGATGCTTGCCGGCAGTCGAAAGGGCTCTGATAGGTCGACCCGTGTAAGTGTATTGAGGTGCGGAATCTTCGTGTCATTACTTTTTCTAAATAATCTCTGCAAGGCAGATCTAAGTGTATTATAAATCAATGACTTTACCTTTTTGTTGCCAACAGTTAACGTTAAAAGCAAAATAAATTATTTAATTATTTGGATTTCGTTGATTTGTCGATCTTGGATTACCTTGGATTATTTGATTATCGCATTACCTGTCTCAATCATTCATCCAATATTCCTTTGTGGAGATATGGATTGCCAAAAACTGTTTTCAATTAAAGCAATCGGTCGCCATTATCTGTACGTTTTCGAGGTCAGATCCACGTCTGGTAGTTCTGACGTTAATTGCCGACAAATTCCCAGCAGTCCAGGATGCTGAGAACCTTACCTGTTTAACATTTTGTTAACATCAGTTGTACATAAGTATCTATTAAACATTTCTAATAATGTCCATAGAAAACATAGTCTTCGATGTTTTTTAAAAATATATAATATTATCTTCAATGGACATTCCTTTAGTGTAATTTAAACACACAATTTTCAACTTGGAATCCACCATAAATAAAAATAATGGGTGTTTTAAGCTCAGTTCACATTTTATAGGACAAGTTAAAAAGAATGAGTTTTATTTTAGGGATATATTCATCACAAATTAAATTGCGCTAACACGTAAAATGCACGTGAATCACAATGTGAATAATGTTCCCATTTAAAAGAAATATAATTTTAAAAATCTGTGAGTATTAATCATAATAATAATAATAAAAATATACAGTGATTAGACATTTCCAGTCTTGCGGATAGTGCTAGGAAAAATGTCCCTTATTTTGTGAAGATCTGGAATGTCATTGGTAAGGTATCTATCACTGTCACTCGGAACTGGCGGGAATATTGAAACCCCTAACTGATTTATTTCTATCCCTTGTACTTTGGAAGATTTGGCCCTTTCTTTTTCTTAACTCATTTAGTACAAATTGCCCAGAGAAAGAAGCTGCTCCGTACGTTTTCAAGGAAAAAATGAACCAGTAATGGAAAAAATGAACCAGTAACGGAAAAAATGAACCAGTAATGGAAAAAATGAACCAGTAATGGAAAAAATGAACCAGTAATGGAAAAAATGAACCAGTAATGGAAAAAAATCAACCAGTAATGGAAAAAATCAACCAGTAATGGAAAAAATGAACAGTAATGAAAAAAAATAACCAGTAATGGAAAAAATTAACCAGAAAATCATAAGTGCATTATCAAATGCTAGCAGTTGATTTGCATATCAGTATACGGAAGGCATATTTAAGATACCATCCGTCATCCGTGAGGTGATATTACTACTAATATTACATTCCCCTTGTCCACACCTGATGGTGCATAGGACACTGCATTGGAGCACTAAGTGCAGTGTATCGTGATCATTTTTATTACATGAAGGTAAGATGATCAATCTTACGTTTCACCGCCAGTCTAAGGTATCGCACATGAAATATTAACGTGTAAATAAATATTTCATGTTGACCCCCTACAGGAATCGAACCCGCGACCTCATGCATAGTAGCTTAACGCGCTACCACTATCAATCATTAATTTATTTTTTACCCAATTATATTTTGAAACACGAGTTGATAAGGATACAATTTTTACTAATCTAATCGATTTTCCGGACATTTAATTGGCAGACGGCAAATCAGTAATGATCCTTTTTTATTATAATACTACTTCTACAAATACTCTTCCTCATCACCCCAAGTACACCAAGTGCAGTTATTCAACAACTACAAAATATTTAAAAGTAAGTCCCTTCCCAAGCACAAAAATTAGTTATTTTTTTGGGAGGGAACAGCGAAACATAGCTTAAGAGAAAAATGTAATGTGTCAATTCATATCTACAGTTTTATATACTTATATAAAAATAGTTAGTCGATTTTGTAACCAGGTCATTACCAATAATTGCATCGCTTAGATCCACAAATAAAAGACCACACGCATAATAACTTCTAGTAATAATTAGAATAAACAATATAGTTACAAGTATTATATAATTACAATTATTTTTGATATTATTGTTATAATGTTAGGATAAAAATAGATAGGAAATGATAAAGTGTAATTTTTTTTATTTTAAAAAAACGTTAAAAAAATCAGATGCTTAACATGTATTGTATAACATAATACGAAAGGTCATACATGCTATTTATTTACATTTAAGCAATTTGAGTGGCTCAATATAATATTTTAACAATTGTGATGTATTGGTATGGGGGCTTAAAAGTAAAACACGACTGTGACCATATTGACGGGTTTATTATAATACACGGTTTAACTGTCTACGCTGCTCAGAGCTCTAACTGGGAATGACGAGCACACAGCAGACATACTACATACACACACGTTCGTACATCTTCTGTCACCCTCACACACAGTCTCTTTCACACACATATCTCACAACAATATTAAAAAGAAACAAAACACTCCGCTGCAACCATAAATCACAACATATTATTTAATGGCAGATTCAATTAAGTGCCGATAAAAAGGTACCCTTAATTCTGTCGGAAACGCATGATCATATTTTCCTGTTAAAATACAGATAAGTACCCAAATATACTGAACCGAGATTCATTAATCATTTCCAGAACTTTGCGCGATCTAGAAGTAGTTTGAAATGAGAAGAATATCAGGAATCGCCCGCAAAACAAAGGAATTACCGTAACTTTTTCTCGCCATTTGCGCCCAAAATGAATTTCCCGCCATCTTAACGTTTTGAGCGGGAAAACTTGAAAATAGGGCGCTGGGCGATAATGCGGTCGTTCACAAAATGCGACAGAACCTAACTAAGTCGCTTTGGCAAATGGTTTCGGTCTCTTTGTAGGCAAGAAGCGACTTTTTCTTTTATTCGTATGATCGCTTTTTACTACCTGTAAATTCAGCAATACTTAAAATATAGAATGGTATTAGAATAAGTTTTGGGTGTCGGCATTTCTGAATAGGATGTTAATTCATGATTTGGAAAAAACTTTTGGTTGTCTGTAAAGTCGGTTTACGACGATAATTTTACGCGATAACGTCATAAGAAAACATTGATGAAAAAAATAATACTTTTATGAATTAAATTGAATTATTATTACTGAATTATCATTATTTTCAATATAATACAAAGCAGGATATAATTGAAAAATTTTTTTTTTTTCATAAATAAACTTTTTTTTGCACTCGTTAATTTCACTTTCACTTTGTAGCTTGTGTGCTGCTGCTGTCTCCCTTCTACTCGGACGCATCGGCCGATGAGGTGGAAGAGAGATAGATGCGTCACAAACCGAACGCTTAGGCCGATCGTGCCTCTCTATCGTTTGTTCCACGCTCTCGCTTGCACACTCGGCTTGGCAGGAACGTGACAATGAGTCATACTTTTTCATGTGTGAAGCCGGCGTTCATCGATTTATTAGACGTTATCACGTCAAAATAAATAAATCTATTAATACATACATAGTAATATAAATGTACAATTTCAAGCCACGTTTACATACATTGGTAGTAATTGTGAAATACTTGTACAACAATTATATATAATAGAAACCCTCTTAGAAATACATAATAGTGTGTCTGGATGTAGAGCTGAGGAAGGCCGAGACAGCATGATCCGGTACAACCAATACTTGAAAGTAGTAATGTGAAAACTCGGAACAATCGACGTGCGTGCACAGAAGTTGTATGAATGTAGAAGAAGCAAGCGAAGTTGGCCAGGGAAAAGGCGTGATGGTTAGATAATTAGTTAGTAGGCCTGTTGACAAGTAAAGTAGAAAACTGCCTAATTTAATCGTTACTCATATTGCTAAAGATTGTTTTAATTATGTATGCAATAGTAAATTGCTTTTACAAACACAAAAAAAATTGTTTTAGTGTGAAGTATAAATTTTTAGATATTCACTCTATTTATTTTAATTTAACAGATAATACGAATGAAAACTTCTTGACAGAGATAAATTTTTATTTAACCAAACAATAAATTTTCCATGTAATGTACAGATGTACTCGGCGGATCTGATGGATGCGGGCCTGACGTGGGAGGAGGCGAGAGAGCTGGCTGGCGAAGACCCTTTGTGACCCTACCTGGAGGGATTTAGTGATGTCCACATGCTCCACATAGGAGCGAACGTGGTAAAAGAAAAAAATAAGAAGTACCTCCATATTGTGTGAAAATAGTGTGAACACCTTTTATTTTTCGGAATAAAGTTTCAAATTTCTTCAAAAAATGTCCACCGATAAAATATAGAGAAAGTCAATAAAAGTTAATTTCTTTGCGCTATCATTATGGTAGCCATTATAGAAATTTAGTTTTATAACCTATTAGATTTTCCTAATTCCGTTCTATGGCAGATGTGCTAAAGAAGGTTCCACCTAATGTTCAGAAACTAATAATGACTAGCGGCCGACAGTTTCGCCAGTCCTACTTCGTCAGACTATCAAGCACCTCCTCCTTATTCAAGAAAACTTACCCAAGAAACTAAAAACTTTCACCAAGATTAGTAAAGTCTCATCTTCGTCGCCAGCCATTGTTCCTAAAAACTTTAGACTTGGATTAAAGTATTACGATGAAAATATAGCTAGCATTTGAGCAATAAGTGTAAATGTTATAAAATTAGTGATGTGGTGCTTAAATACACTTAACTTATCGGTTCTCAACCGTATTTCGCCCACCAGTGCCAACATTTCTTTGATTTTAAACAATGGTTATGTCATTGAAATATAACACATTTAGATCTACCTTGCAGAGTAAATTATTTAGAAAAAGTAATGACCCGAAGATTCTGCACCTCAATACTCTTGCAAGGGTCGACCTATCAGAGCCCTTTGACTGCCGGCAAGCATCCGCCCACACACCGCAAAAGGGATGGGCTAAATATAGGGTTACAGTAACAGTATACAATACTAACCCGTTCCTTACGAGGAGCGTTCATGAATTTTACAATGCATCTAAAATGACTTTTTTTTCTCTTGTGGACGGGCTGTTTGCTATTATTTAAGAAGAAAACTTTCTTTGAATAATAATTATTTTAGGCTATGTAAACAAATATAAATAAACACTTACATGTGGAAAGTAACACCATATTTTTTCTTAATTTTATCCGTACGGTTTTAACGTTAATGTTTTCTGAACGTCTGACTCTGCCGGCGGTTAAAGAAATACTGAATACGCGTATAGCGGAGTCGGAGGTTTTGACGGAGTTGAAGTGTCATTGACGGTTTTGGGTTCAGTTCAAATCTAAGTGTATTATAAATCAATGGGTTATATGAATAGTTGTCCTAATAGACCTGATCAAAATAGTAGCGATTATAAAGTTTCGTAATGTGCCAGGATTCATATTCAAATGGGTCGTGACTCAGTGGTATTGTCGCAGTCTTTGAGTTTAAAGATACAAAAAAAGAAATTATGTCCATTGATACCTTAGCCATCCATTGATCCAATAAACTCAAGTTTATTAGTATTTTTCGACATTATTAAATTGACAATAAAGCACTCGACATTAATAATGCTAACGATGAAGAAAAGTAAAATAAATGGACGGTTTAAAAATGAAGTGGAGAGTTTATTTTCTCTTTAAAAGTTGATCACTTCAGTGAACTCTAAGACCTGTGATTTATTGCACAAATGCGATGGGATTAAGTTTAAAATTTCCTTACAAATAGAAGACTGCGAAAATTCAACTCGAAAATTTTGGAGACTAAAATAAAATAAACCCACTTTTAAAATTCTTACATTTGTGTGGGAGAGAATTTTCTGAATGTAGAAAACTTAAAGTTGTGCAATAAAAATGATTTATTGTATTTCAACAACATAATATTTATTTATAAATAAAATAATGTTTAAAATGAGATTCTACTTTACTTCAAAATATCAGAATAAATATCAGTTTATAGTAATTTTTAATGTCAGTTTGTGAATATATCGAAAGGTGAATCCCAAAGAATATTATATACTACCCAAAATACTCTATATTCTACTTTTCTGTCGAATCAAAGCACTACATTTAGTTTAATGATGATAGTAACTAAAACGTAGACTTATAAAAAAGACAATAAAGTGGACATTTAAAGATGTCCAAAATAAAACAGACGATGAAAAATTTTAGCTCAACAATTTAAATAGTACTCACAGCGTTGCGAAGCTAGGCTGGGAAATTCGAAAATCAAATGATTACTCACGCGTTGACAAATTTTAAATCGTTAAATTTTAAATCAAAAGCTGCTATATAACTAGTAAAATGTACTGACTGTCCGCACCCAACGATGCATAGGGCACTGCATTGGTACACCAAGTGATCTGATAATTTGTTACATAAAATAAAATAAAATGAATGCAAGGCGATCAGTCTTGTGCTCCAAGGTATCGCTCGTGAAATATTTAGGAAAAAACGAATTCGAAATGAATCTAGTGCAGTGTATATTAATAAAATAAATAAAATATCCTACCTGACTTAAAAGTCTAGTATATCCGTTCGAGTAACGTAAATTACGTTTAGTTCGGATTTTGTTCACTAGAGCGTTTCCGGGTGCCGCTGTAGACAGGACGCGCGGGAAATTTCCGGTCGCCATCTTTACTCATTTCATTCTAGTAAGTCATGTAGCAAAGAAATAAATACCTACCGTACGTAGAGAACGGAAATTATTACTATATTATACTAGATTTATTACCTAGCTTCGCCCAGTACCCTTACATATAGAAATATGGATTATAAAGATAAAATTGCGGTTCCGCATCATGCAGTGGACTCCATTGTTACAAATCTACTTCACCACTCGATTTCTACTTCTAAACTTATTTCATAAAAAGTTTTGCAACTTAAGGCGTGACTATTATAAAATTTTATACTATGCCTTAATATTTATATAAGTGAAAAGCTGTACTTAATTGTTTTTTACAAATAAAAAAAACACAATTCTTCTTCTACTTATGTGGACATCACTAGATCCCTCTAGGTGACCCTATCACCAGCCAGCTCTGTCGCATCCTCCCACGTCAGGCCCGCATCCATCAGCTCCGCAGAGTACATCCGTAGGACGGTCATCGACAGTCTGCCAGGACGGCGGGACCCTGCAGGCGTAAAGAAGAGGCAGCTCGGGTTCAGGCTCTGCCGAGGCATCCGGAGTACATGCCCAAGCCAGGTCCGCCGCCGCATCTTCACGACTCCAGTTATTCGAGGTTGCTGCGTCCGTTCCCGAGCTTAACGTTGGTTATGTAGTCGAAAATTCATCATAATTGCTATGTATACTTTTGTATTTTACTCTTTCCTTCCCCAAGTGTCTGGGTACAGGGGAATGATCATGGTAGTTATTCCTACCACTGACATTTAATGTTTAATTTGTAAGCCTCGAGAGTTAAGATAAATCCGAATAGGCTGCATCGGTTTCAGGTGTTTGCTTTTTAAATTAACGACTTAAGTTTACTAACGTGTCTGCAGAATACCGTATACATGGCTTAAGGACGTGTAAAACTAATATTAGTAAGTATTAGTACCTAAGTTTGACTTATTTTTATGCGTTTGCGAGTTCATTTGACGTCTTTATTTTAGTTTTACAGTTTTTAGTTTAAGTGGATCAAAAATCTACCCACTTAACAAACATTTAGGCTAATCCTTCCATGTAATTTTATTAAATACGGCAGTAAAGAGATTCTTTGACGATTTCTCTGAAAACCGTTGTTATTTACGAAACGCAAGTCAACAATAAACAATAGCGATACACTGGCTTTAACTACTAGATCACATGGTAAAAGGAAGCAAATTATTTTAAACAATAGATTACTTTTAACAATAAGTTTTTTTTTATATCAGATAATTCCTTTGATCTTGTGATTCATTTTCCTCTGATTAATTTAAGCGTCTGAGTTTATTATACCTCCTTGTTACTATAATAGAACCTCCGTGAGTGTTGCAATGCTACTTTCGCGTGGATCTACTTCGGTAGCAAGTGTAAGAAATCCGTTCATACGGCAAAGACCCCTTTTATTACTGCGGAACCGACAGATGGCAGTAGATACCGTGCGATTGCCTTACAGGGGTTGGCGTCTTGGGTGGGGGAGGTTTGCGGGTAGCGATTGTCGGCGGAATACATAATATACGAATATTCCTACGCAAAATGACGTATGATATATAGAGATATTTTAGGGAAGAAAAAATGAAAAAAAACTCCACTTATAACAAAATTTCGTTACTTAAATCTTTTTTCACAATAAATAATTTACTCAGAATATTAGATCGTGAAAATTAATTATACTTAACTCAATGTTTGTATCACTTACTTTGTAGTTTTTCATAATTATGAAATGAAATACACTTATATATTTTTTAAACCACTTATTTATTTTCCTATAGATCCTCGATTCGAATCACCTCTTTGACAATACTCGATTCCTATTTTCAAGCACAAGCCGCTAAGGCATTATTGGAAATAGTATTTACTAATTGAAATATGTGCAAATATCATAAGATGGCCTAGATGTATTTTTATTTTTTTTTTTAACCCTTTTTAGAAATAAAAATGATTCTTTGTAAAAAAATTTTTTATTTGATATTGCAATTTTATTTGTTTGGTGTGGCAACAGTTCTCAATTTGAAAAATTGTGGTTGTGCTAAAGCTCTTGAAATAAAACCTTAAAACTGCCAAAATGTAACTTACTACGTTATGCCTCCAAACGTTCGGCATGTAATATTCCACGTAGTGACTATGTAGTTATTGAAGTGCCAAGATGAGAATCAGCCTCATATCCTTACGGCATATCATCAGAGATGGTATCTGGTTACGTGGTAGTTACGTTAACCGCGCTTGGCGCTGTTTACGTTTTGTAAGTTCGAGGAACCGAATAGATAAGATACAACTTCACGTTAAATAGGTCCCTAACTTGCATGCTGAGTTATTACTAGTGACGTGAATGTGAATATTCGAGTCATCAATACATTCGATTATTTCACTAACTTGTCTCATTTTCGGAGAATATTCGATTATTTCGTACAGTTATTGTTATTTTATGGTTTTAAAAAAAAACATAATCCTGCACATTTTATTCTTTTAAACCTTATATGCTAGATGCGAATATTCAATTTATCAATATTCGATTATTTCACTAACTTGTCTCATTTTTGGAGAATATTCGATTGTTTCATTCACCTTTAGTTATTTTGTGTTTTAATCACTATCCTGCACTTTATATTTTTAAAACCTTACTTTCGCTGTATGATTTCATCAATATTTGATAATTACATGAACTTTTTGTTGTTTTAGTTTTTTATGACAATCCCGCACTACGTTTAGGTTAATTTTGACTTGTATTTCAGTCATCTATATAATATTTTTAGTCTATCTATTCAAGAGTTAAAACATGCACAATATTTTAATTAAAATGACGTATTTTAAATCATCCAGTACCTACACAATACATCTCTATTAGGTTCGAATTACCTAACCAATTAAATTCTGTAATATAATATCAGAACTAACCAAGTAAATTGGTCCAATCAGACTTAGTCTGAAATGCAATAATTAGTAAAGTTAGGGTACCTACTACTGCAATAACACCATGCTAATCTGTTCATAAATGTACAGTATACAATAATATAACCGTAATGCAGGCATATAAGTATAATGCATAGAGCTTAAGATCGTTATGTATGTGAGGGTGTTCGATACATTGATATTTATCTTGAAGTATACAAATGCCATTACATTGTTATAATAAACTTTGTGGACATGAGTTTTGTTATAATATAGGTACGATTTGGACATGAGTTTTGCTATAATATACGCCGTGGACATGAGTTTTGTTATAATATACGCTTTGGACATGAGTTTTGTTATAATATACGCTGTGGACATGAGTTTTGTTATAATATATGCTGTGGACATGAGTTTTGTTACGCTGTAAAAATGAATTTGTACTTGGCCGAGCTAATTATTAGTGTTGTAGGTATGGCAGTTTATCATTTTTGGCTTCAAGGCCACATAACTAAAAACTCGTGAAATTATACAATATTTTATGGCGCCAAGCTTGTTATTATTATCTATCTAGATTTAACAATAAGTTATTTTGGTGTAATTTAAACTTTGATTGTTTGCCATAGATAAATTTTATTTCACGCATCGGACGCTATTGCAAGCGATAAATCAATCAGTGAGATAAAAAATGGTAAAAACACGAATAATAATAATACATATATATTAAATGTTCGTTATTTAAAACTGATGACCCAAAGTAATACATTTTACTACACTGGGATTTTTATATTGAACATTTAGTATATAAGTGCTTTTATATAATATCCTCAATATCGTAATATAGAACCTTCGAAAAAAAATTCAGAGATGTGGCATTCCATACTTGAAAAACACTACTGTGCCTAGTGCTGCCTAGTGACAGCTAGTGACCCACTACGTCACTCATACGTCATCACTAGGCATCTACGTTATCACTAGACATCTACGTCACACGTTTCAAATTGTGAGTGTATTGGCCTAAGTGCAGGAGTCTTCAGATAGTGGAATTTGATAATAAGTGGTGCTATGAAATTTTTTGAAAATTTCAATGGTAACGCCCTTCTAGTGAATTCTTTTTCGAAATATAGAAATTGAAATTGACATAAAAAATAAGGTATCTGTGAATATACGTATATTATAATCTACTTTTATTCATAAATCAAAAATAAAAATAATAATTAAAACATATTAGCTAGTCGGAGTATATGATTTCATTATTCATTCAGCTCCCAATATGGTGGAGCATACATAACAGAAAATACCAAAAATATGCGTCAAAGCCAAGCGATCGGCCGCCAGTTCTCTGCATCCCTCCCAAGTCTGGACTACGTCCCGTAGTTTTGACGTGACTGCTGACGACGTCAACATGAGTCCAGACGCCGAAACCCGAGCCTTATGAAGAAGGCAAACGGTTTCGCTCCGGGGATACGTAATGAAAAATTTTTTTAATCCCTATGACAGAACAAACTATTTTTAAAAGATATTCAATCTTTTTCAGGCCTTAGCCTGTCATTGGGTGGGTTAAAATGCCCCTTGAGAATTTTTTTTTTTTTTAAAAAAATTTTTTTTTTTTTCCCTTTTTTAAAAAAAAAGGGAAAAATTTTTTTTCCAAAAAAATTTTTTTTTTAAAAAATTTTTTTTTTTTTTTAAAAAAAAAAATTTTTTTTTTTTTAAAAAGGTTTTTTAAAAATACCCCTTTTTAAAAAACCCAAAAAAAAAATTTCCAAAAAAAAACCCTTAAAAAAAAAATTTTAAATTAAAAAAAACCCCCAAAAAAAAAAATTTTTTGGGTTTTGAATTAGTCCCCTTTTTTTTTGGGGGTTTTAAAAACCTTTTTTAAAAAAAAAAGGGTTTTGGGGGGGGAAATTCCCCCCTTTTTTCCTTTTTAATTTTTTTTGGGGAAAAATTTTTCCTTAAAAAAAAAAAATTTTTTAAAAATTTAAAAAAAATTTTAAAAAAAAAATTTTTTTTTTAAAATTTTCTTTTCTTTTTCCCCAATATTTTTTTAAAAAAATTTTTAAAAAAAAACCCCTTCCCCTTTTTTTTTTTTTTTCCCCCAAATTTTGGAAATTAATTTTCAAAAAAAATTTTAATAAACCCCCCCTTTTTTTTGGGGAAAAAAAAATTTTTGGGGTTTTAATTAAAAATTTTTTTTTAAAAAAAAAATTTTTTTAAAAAATTTTTAAATTTTTAATTTTTTTTTTTTTTTTTTTTTCCCCCCCCAAAATTTTTTTTCCCCCCCGGGGAAATTTTTTTTTTTTTTAAATTTTTTTTAATTTTTTTTTTTTTAAAAAAAAAAATTTTTTTAAAAAAAAATTTTTTTTTAAAAAAAAAAAAATTCAAAAGGGGTTTTTAAAAAATTTTTAAAAAAAAAAAATTTTTTTTTTTAAAAAAACCCAAATTAAACCCAAAAAAAGGTTTTTTTTAAAAAAAATTTTTCCTTTTTTTTTTTAAAAAAAAACCCCTTTTTTCCTTTGGGGGTTTTTTTTAAAAAAAATTTTTTAAAAAAATTTTTTTTTTTTTTTTTTTTTGGAAAAAAATTTCCTTTTTTTTTAAAAATTTTTTTTTTTTTAAAAAAAATTTTTTTTTTAAAAATTTTTTTTTTTTTCCCCAAAAAATTTTTTTTAAAAAAAAAATTTTTTAAAAAAAAAAATTTTTTTTTTTAAATTTTGGGGAAAAAAAAAAAAAGTTTTTAAAAAAAAATTTTTAAAAAGGGTTTTAAAAAATTTTTTTAAAAAAATTTTTTTTTTTAAAATTTTTAAATGGCGGGGGTTTTTTTTTTAAAGGTTCAATTTATCTAAACATATTAGTTTCAATATTAAATTTTATCAATATCGAATTCAAAATTGTTCATTTTTGGAGAATATCGATTGTTTCATTCACCTTTAGTTATTTTGTTTTAATCACTATCCTGCACTTTAAAATTTTTTAAAACCTTACTTTCGCGTATGATTTCATCAATATTTGAAATTTACATGAACTTTTGTGTTTTAGTTTTTTAAGACAATCCGCCATACGTTTAGGTTAATTTTGACTTGAAATTTCAGTCATCTAATAATATTTTTAGTCTATCTATTAAAGAGTTAAAACATGTACAATATTTTAATTAAAATGACGTATTTTAAACATCCAGTACCTACACAATACATCTCTTTTAGGTTCGAATTACTAACCAATTAATTCTTGTAATATAATATCAGAACTAACCAAGTAAATTGGTCCAATCAGACTTAGTCTAAATGCAATAATTAGTAAAGTTAGGGTACCTACTACTGAAATAACACCATGCTAATCTGTTCATAAATGTACAGAAATTCCAATAATATAACCGTAATGCAGGCTTTATAAGTATAATGCATAGACTTAAGATCGTTATGTATGTGAGGGTGTTGGGAACATTATATTTATCTTGAAGTATACAAATGCCATTCTTGTTATAATAAATTTTTGTGGACATGAGTTTTGTTAAAATAGGTACGATTTGGACATGAAGTTTTTTTGCTTAATATACGCCGGGGGACATGAGTTTTGTTAATATACGCTTTGGACATGATTTTTTGTTATAATACGCTGTGGACATGATTTTGTTATAATATATGCTGTGGACATGAGTTTTGTTACGCTGTAAAAATGAATTTGTACTTGGCCGAGCTAATTATTAGTGTTTTTGGGGTATGGCAGTTTATCTTTTTTGGGCTTAAAGGGCCACATAACAAAAAACCGTGAAATTATACAATATTTTATGGCGCCAAGCTTGTTATTTTTATCTAGATTTAACAAAAAGTTATTTTGGTGTAATTTATTTACATACGAAAATATGATGAAATCGTAAGAATTTTCCATCTACGTATAGAATTCTGCGCATCAATCTTCGGTGGGTTTTGAAAATTGCCATGTTTCAACGATAGGTATTAATATTTGTACAATTTAGATGTATTGAAATAAGTTGAGCCGTGTACCAAAAATAATTGATACTGATTATAATTTCATCGTCCCCAGAATAATTTGTGATATCGAACATCACGGTGGATAATATAACTTTGATTGTTTGCATAGATAAATTTTATTTCAACGCATCGGACCCAAATGCAAGCGATAAATAATCATTGAGTGAAAAAATGGAAAAATTAATATATAAAATGTTTGTTTTAAAAAAGATGTGGCATTCCATATTGAAAAATATCTGTTGCCTTTAGTGACAGCTAGTGACCCACTACGCTCACTCATACGTCATCACTAGGCATCTACCTGACATCTACACACGTTTCAACGTGTGAGTGTATTTGCCTAAGTGCTGCCATCTTTAGACGATGAATTTGATAATAAGTGGTGAAAAGCACTTTCTAGAGAAATTAAATTGATTCAAAGTTATTGATACTTATTATAGAAAATAAATATTAAAGAACAATTATTTTTGTACATAGAAAATGTGTCTACCATAATTGTAATACAATAAGAGAATATTTTATAAAAGCGGCTAGCATAAATTTAAAGAATATCAGTAGAGAATTAATTCAGCTCCCATATGTGGAGCATAATATGAATTCCATAAATTGCGTCAAAGCCAAGCGATCGGCCCCCAGTTCTCTTGCTTCCTCCCAAGTCTGGTCTACGTCCCCTAGTTTTGACGTTGACTGCTGACGGACTGTCAACAGTGGAGTCCAGGACGCCGAGAACCTGATGCCTTATGAAAAAGGCAAACTGGTTACGGTTTCCGGGGGGGATACGAAATAAATTTTAAATTTTTTTATATCCCTATGGACATGAACAAATATTGATAAAAGAAAATTAAATTTTTTACAGGTTTTTGCCTGTCTTTGGGCTGGGTTAGGGCCCCTTGCGAATTTAAGTATTCCTTACTCCACTTTTTGGCAAATATCCCCAGCAATTTTTTTTTTGTATATATATTTTACTTGTTCCAATTTCGTAAATGTGCGAATTTGATACGCTCATGTATTAACATTTTTTTTAGTTTTAAATATTATTTTAACTAAGCTTCTATTGAGTAACTTTAAGCTTCCAAAATGATGAGAATCACCCAGTTTTCGGGTTATACACGTAGTTTTGTATACAAAACATGATATAGATGTGTAACTTCCCCAAGACGCTGTCAACTCGGGAATTTTTTAATGAAAAAGTTTTTAAAAGCAAAAGATTGCAGTCATGTTGGCAACGAAACAAGAGACGGGGACTAAAAGGCTTCAAGGCTCAATTTATTATTGCCTTTCCCACGGATAACATTAGGTTATCCGGAGAATGTAGGCAACCTGAATTCAGAGATTTTATAAAAATTATTAGCCTCTTCATCTTCTTTCTCAAAGTTAACAAAGTTTTAAGAAATATTGAGAATAAAATCAAATAAATATGAACTGATTACTCATTTGCTCGGAAAATTAGAGGGTCAAATCTAAGAGTTTGATCTTGCGAATCCGAGAAAACCTATTATATATATAAACTGATTTTCCTCTGAGTATATCGAGTTTCAATACTACGCCGATGTAGCACCCATAGCCTTACGAAATATAATAAATATAACATCAGAGACTTCTTTATATGGAGTATAAGGAACAAAATATTAACAGATATTTTTAAATGAATGCGATCACTCTAACTATTATGAATCAGAAACCTATGTTACTAGCATTCAACTTTAATTTCAAGATTAGACCTTAGTGCAGTTCTTTGATCGCCCTATATTAACTGCATAGGTTCTTTTACGTTGGTTCGGTCAAATGAAGAACTTTTTGCGCTAATTCTAATAGTTCGAAGATCAAATATTTGATGACGACGTGCTTGGGTGTAGGAGTCGAGGAAGGCGAATTGCCTGATCAAACAGAATCAAGCGCTTACTTTATACGCAGACAGAAAGATCGAAAATCGACGTGCGTGCATGAGAACGTGTTATGAATGTAAACGTTTAAGAAGAGAAATATGACAGGACGGTGGTGTGGCCGTTGTGGTCCTCTCCTGCCTACCCCGTCGGGGAAGACAAGTGATGGTTAGTTTAGTTTATATTATTAGCTGTATTATAAGAAGTTAGAAAGAAATCAAGTCATCCCACAGAACATAAAAGTAAGTTTGAAATAAGTTGGTACTCCGTTTAAAAGGTAGTAAAAACAATTACCAATCGAATTTAAATTTTTTAATTGATTATATTAAAAACAGACGTTCCCGAGAACGTAAGTATTATAATTAATTATACCGATTGCAACGGTTTCATTCACCGAAATTTTTAGCGCAAGGAAATTTCTCTTCCACTACGAAAATAATAATTAATAAATAGAGAGTTTCTTTTACCTCTCAACCAGATGAAGAAACTTTTCCTGCTGCGGGAATAGGGTATAAAACGTTTACAGGGCCTTCGACCCCTGTCACTGTGTTAATCAAAAACTAACCGATTACAAATGTATCTCCACCATGATTAATGAATAAGTAAAAACACCAACATATAATTTTATACATATCTGCGTTTATTTTAACAGGAAGTGTAGGTGCTTTTTTTTTTAAAATATTAACCTTTTTGATGATCAGAAAAATATAATTTGTAATGTGAACTCACTATCCCTTTTTCTTGTTTCCCTTCATACTTTTTTTTAATTAATCATTTTTTCCCCCCTAAAAATTAAATACTTTTATCAAATACATTTTTAAATTTTTCACTTTTTCAAAAATTTTATGTTTTCAATATCGATTTTTTAATTGTCTTCCTTATTTTCCCCCTTTGTTTTTTTAAAGGGACTAAAAATTTTTTTTCAAATCTACTTAAAACGGTTAAATAAGCGTATAATTTTTAAATGTTTAAAAATTTTGGAAATTAAAATGATTTTTATTTTACAAAAAAAAGATTTTTTGAAATAAAAAAAGGGTACTCCTTTTATTTTTTTTTTTTGGGTTTTTAAAAATTTAAAAGAGATAAATTTAAAACAAACAAAATTTTTTTTAAAGGAAAAAAGTTATCAGCGAAAATTTATATTTTAAAGTTTTGTTTCTTTTCTATATTAGAAATATGCCCCTTTTTTACCCCAGACGTTCAGCCTTTTCGGCTGGGGTTATTTGGCTTGGCGTTTTGCGGGTGTTGAGTCCGAAAGGCCGTCTATAGGGGAAGGGTATAAATTTTAAAAATTTTTTTAATATTGTTTGTTTTTATTAAACTTTTTTAAGTTTTTTATTTTTTTAAAAAATTTAGTTTTTTTCTTTCAAAAGTGAATTTAAATTAAAAAAAAAACAAAAAAATTTTTAAAAAAAATTTTGTTTTGAAAAAAAACCTTAAAAAATTTTTTTAAGAAAGTTTTTTTTTTGCCTTTATTTACCCCTTTGGGATCCGCGTCCTGGAAACGGCGAAAACCTTCCTGGAGTTTCCGGAGTTGGAGCGGCCTTTGGGGGGGGCAAAAACTTGGGTTGAATTCCAGGGACGTTTCCCCGGCCCCCCAAGAGCGACTTAAAGTGAAAAAATTTTAAAAATTTTATTTTAAAAATGGGATTTAAATGTTTTGTTTTTAAAATTCGAGGGAATATTTAATTGAATTTTAAAAATTTTAATTAAAAAAAAAGCCCAAAATAAAAAAAATTAAAATCACCAAAATTTTAAAAATTCGTAAACCCCAATTTTTTTTTTTTTTAAAATTATTTTTTTTGAAAACCCAAACCGATCCTGCAAAAGTTTTTTTTAAAATTTTTTAAAATTTCCTTAAGTCCAAATTAAAAAGTTCGTAAAAATAAAATTTTTTAAAAGTTTTATTTAATGGAAAATTTTTAAAATTTATCATTCCCAAAAATCGCTCCCTATTTTGGCTTTAAATTCAAAAAATTTTTCCCTCCAAAAAATTTAAAATTTTTTTTTAGTCCCCCCTTTAAAAAGGTTAGGGTATTTGGCGTTGAAATCCGAATTTTAACGAAATAAACTCCCGTTGAATCGTCAAGTGGGCCCGGGCGCCAAGAAGTGATGCATTAAATTTTTTCTAATTGTTATTTCCCGCATCACTTATTTTCCTTTTAAATTTTCCCAATATTTTAAATAATTTTTTGGAACTTTTATTAATTTTCTTTGTATATTTAATTTTTCGTTTACCATTCAGGGGCCCCAATTTCCCTTTTTTAGTTTTTTGGCAGGGGAAAATTTTTTTTTGGGGTATTTTGTAGGGGTTTTTTTTTCTTTGCCCCAATAGAAAAAGGTAAAAAAGTTTTTTTTTTAAGGGAATTCTTAAAAAATTGTTATCTAATAATTTTTTAGTAAAATTTAATACTACCCATAAAAAAAAAGCAAAAGCAAAAATTTTTTTTTTTTTAAAGTTTGGAAATTTTCATATCTGGGTAGGATTTTGAAATATTTTAAAAATTTTTTTTTGAAAGTTCCGTTTTAAAAGTAAATTTAAATTCAACCCAAAATGATGTTATTCACCCGTTTTAGGGTTGTACTTCGAGTTTGTTTTTCCTGATTTTTATGTGTTTAAAAATTTTGCTATAAGCTTCACGGGCGTATTGTTAAGGGGACAAACCCAGGAGTCTTAGCTTACAAAAATCGTTTTTTTGGGGGCGAAAATTTTTAAAAAATTATAAAACAAGAAAATTGAGTCCCTTTAATTTTGGGGGGGGGTTGACGAAAAGGTCCCCCTTTGACGGAACTGCGTTGGTTTCTTTAAAAATTTGCAGGTATTCTGAAACATGAAATAAAAAACCAATTAAACACCTTTTGACTCTTTATTATAAAAACTTATTACTTAATCAAGGAAAAACAAGCGAAATTTTAATCAGAGCCCGATCATTGCCTTTTTTTTAAAATTTGATAACATTAATTTTAAAAAATTTTTCCTTTCTTTTAAAATTTTTTTTTTTTTATTAAACCATTTATTTTTATTAATTTTTTCAATTTCAATTATTTTATTTTTTTCTTGGTTAAATTTTTTTTTTAATTACGGGGTTTAAAAAATTTTGTTTTTTTGGTTGTTTAATTTTTTGAATTTAAAAAAATTAAAAAAAAAATGTAAAAAATGTGAAAAGTTATTTATAAATTTTTTTCAATTTTTTATTGTAATTTTAAAATTCCCCTTTTCAAAATTTTTTCGGGTTTTAAAAATTTTTTTTTATTTAAGATTATCAAATTGAAGGATTTTATTTTCAAAAATTTCAAAAAAAATTGTTATAATTAGTATTTTACATCTAAGATTTCTTATTTAATTTTTTTTAAACCCCCAATAAAAAAACGTTTTTTTTTTTGCCTTTCTTGAAAAGAAATTCATTCAAATTTTAATTAGCATTTTTTTATCCCTTTTGGGGAAAATTATAAAATTTTTAATTCATAAAAAACAAAAAGCAAAATTTAAATTGGTTTTTTGCCTCATTTAAAATTTTTTTTAAAATGAATTTTTTTGCTCTTGTTTTTCAAATTTATAAATTTTATTCAGAAAGAAAAAACAATCTTTTAATTTTTTTACTTTTCTTTTTTTTTTCCCTTTTTTTTTCCCCTGCGGCAAAAACAAAAAACAGTACCCCATGTTAAAAAAAAGAAAGCTGTAATTTTGTTTTTTGTTTAATTCGTTGTTTATTAAAAACTTCTCAGTTATCATTCCCCGGAAATTTTGTTTTTTAAAAAAGTGGTCACTTACCCTCCATGAAGGCCCGTGGATTTTATTTTCCATCCAAATACTCTCAGTTAAGTTTTCAATGGAAATGAATTAAAAACCGTCATGGTTGCCTACTTTTTAAGGTTAGGTAATTGTTTATCAAAAACCCTCTGTGTTTCTTTTTCCAACATGTTTTTTCATTTGTGAAAATACTTAGGACGACAGTTATTTTTTATTTATTTTTTTGCACATATACGCCGATGGCATTTAATTGCATAAAGTACTTTTATTAGTAACATTACAATTACTTTTATTTCATTGAGTCTTAAAGTACTGTAATCATGTTACATTATCAATTATATAAATTTGGGTATTAAGGTTGAATTAAAACTTCTATAAAAACAAGTTGTAAATAGTACAAAAATACATAGATATAAAAAGTTATTAAAAAAGAAATCTAACAATTCGTCGATTACGTGAAACGAGCTGCCCATAAAATTGGTTTTTAACATTGAAACGCTTATAGTTTTTGCAGAGTGTTAGATTTTTTATCAGCAGCGGTCATCATCATCCATTTATTGCATAATTGATTCGTAATAGTCGGTTTAGTTCCGAGTACTGTCCTTGGTTAGATGTTGAACTAGCGACAATGGAAACAAGATCTTACCACCTAGGTATTTAACGGTTGCACTCTATAAAATTAATCAAATTCACTTATTCATAGGGACTTCATAGTCATCATATTATGAGACTAAATTAGTTCTTTGTTTTCTGTTTTTTTTTCGAATTTTTCTTTGACATTAATTTATTCGCGTCGATTAAATTAGTTCGTGGTTTATTAAGAAGAAAACTGAGCTTTATTTTCGTTAAAGCAGTAACTCGTTCGGAAAATTCCGCGTTGTATTTACATTTCTGTACTTCATGGCAAAACGTGGTGGTTTATATGTCTATTTAAAGTAATATCTAACGGTCGTGAATCGATCGTAATACGATTTCAAAATTCATCCGTTAGAGTTTGTCATTTTGGCGGGAAATTTTCGAGAGACACGTTTTACCGCCCCTTCCACTCTTCAGTACGTCACTTCATCGTTACAATCCGTTCTTTCGTCGTTTTTCCTAGACGACGCGCGTCGTGCAAAGTAATTTACAATTTGACATCTCAACAGAGACGAGAAATTTGGAAGGGAATATGGATATCTAGGCGTTTACAGGGCTTATGACCTGTCATTGAGTTTTGATGTAAGGCGATAAATTCCAGGGTTAAATTTGAAAACTAATATGAATTTATGGAGAAACAGCCGCGGGTAAGCTCTTAAAACAAACGCAAAACTGTGTCAAAATGCAAAAGTGTTCTAGTTTATATCTGTATCAATGTTAAACATACGAACGCTCTCTGTCGATGTTATATAAATGCGAAATCGAGAATCCCATTAATACAAGTGGCTGTGCCCTGTGGCCTTATATTCTCCATCCTAGAGATATATGGCCTATGCGACCCCCTATTTATCACCCCACCCTTACAAGGCATAAGGTTGTATAAAGTATTCAAATGTCAGCCAAAAATTGGACAAATTTGTCTTCGGGCTCTGTATGCGGCAAATTTAGGATAGAGATAGAAGGAAGACCTTTTACGTGATACGGGCTTTCTTTATATGAACATATTCGCGACTGTTAACTTTTATTTTTAACCGAAAAAGTTACAAACAGTAATAAGACCGGAAACGTTACCAAAAACGAAGCTTCGGTGCTTGCATTATGTGGAAAGGACCTATATTGAAAGTCATGGATTGGCATGGAACCACCTAGAATATTTCAGATACGCGTACACTGAAACATCCAAAAGGATGTTTATTCCAACATCAGTATTTTAAGATGATCAGTCTCACGCTTCATAGCCAGTCCTGAAAATTAATATTTTATATTGACCAACGTCGGGAATCGGACACATACACATATAAAATAATCCATGCTTGCTTGCTTCGGCAGTACATGTTCTAAATATTTTCAAAGACACTTTGGATTTTCTCTCCCGTTCCGGTTGTATTGGCAACCCCAGTTTATTTTTCCGTACATTATGTGAAAAAGGTTTCATAGGAAAATCTCGAGAAACATCTATACCGTGCTAAGTTCTCTTACTGAATACATGCTTACAAAAAAATAAATGCAAAATTCTTAATTTAAACTTTGCATTTATTATACTTTATTGATGAGTTAAAAGCAGTTTAAAATGTATATATGTTTTCATTAGGTTTATCCGTTTAATACCTACAGGTTCCTGATGAACATAGCTGATTAGGGTTAGGGTCTGTAAAATAATTAAATCCTAAAAACTCGTTTTTTTAGGTATAGAGGGCGTTGGAATTTTTTTCCTGTAGAAGTGAAATGACGGCAATCGGTAGTTTTCCTAGAAATTTTACCTATAACCGTCATACACGCGTCACAGCTGCGATACATACGAGTATATTATATAATAGATGTAGATATTCTGATGATCTGTGTACCTACAGGAAAGTTTGGGAACCTATGGCCTAATGGACCAACTACAGATATAGTCTTAAAAATACACGGGGTAAAAGTATTTTATATTAGTATTTTATATTTGAAAAAATTCGTAAACTTTTCATATGGATAATTTGCAGGGCTAACTTGTATTAACTTGCTATGCTTAATTGTATTTATGTATGACTGAAAAACGAAGCGCTAAGATAAAGTGTCTTTTAAAATTTTTCAGCTTGTAGTAAGTAGTTAATAAATATTGTTATTTTTCTTATTTTTAAAAATTATTTTATTACACTTATTTATTCCTTTATAAATTTCATGGACCAATTATTTACATGACTTTTATCATTTCCTACCTATTGTTATCTTAACAATATACATTTTAAAACTTAACTATATTAAACGCACGCAAACTTATTATTAAAACTGTATTACTTCTCATATCATAACTACATTTATATGCTTATACACTATGCATATAATTTAAAAATGTCTGATTTAATTTAATTTTTAATTCATGGAAAAAATAAAAATACAATTGCACTTAGGGCGATATTATTCTCACGTGGCAAATAAAACGTACAATTGAAACGTAGTATCCTTCTGGGATCCAGTTGCCTAGGTTTTTATTTTGATCCGAATTAAGCCCGGCTTATCAACAACTCGCCGCAAGCCGCAAGTATATCCCAGATATTTCTCCTATCCGTAAAGTTTGGTGCATAAGGTTGTGTACTTTATTATCATGAAAATTTATGTAGCGTTTTAGTCGTACTTGATCATTCCATGTCTTTTTCGGCTTTCCTCGCCTTCTACATCCAGGCACACGTGCATTATAACAACGTACCTTCTAAAATTAACGTTTATGTGATGTTGAGGTTCGATTTATTTATTTTCCATCGGCGATAATATTCGAACAAGAGTTCACTAGAAGGGGCGTTTCCATACAAATTTTCTAAAAATATACGCTTCCTAGGGTTAATTCCATAACACCACTTATTATCAAAATCCACCGTCTAAACACTCCAGCACTTAGGCCAATACACAAAACGTGCTACGTAGATATCTAGTGATGACGTAGATGCCTATTGTTGACGTAGTGAGTGACGTAGATGGTAACTACACACGGTAGTATTTTTTAAGTATGTAAAGTCACTTCTCTGAAATTCTAGTTCGAAGGCGATAATAATGTTAATCGCAATCTGGTTTTGACCTTTCCTCGGTCATAGGGTCCTCTACTAGCTATGAAGCTACCTCTGCAGAATATTACTTTGTTGGATTGTATGGAACAAAAGATGGCTTTACTAAGGAGAGGAGTATCCTAGAGACTAGAGACTTGAGCATCTGTTTCGCTTCTAAAAGATCGAAACTGCTCTTATAAGAATATTCTATTATCATTATCTAAAGCCGTAAGACTTACTTAGTGAAGTGTATTGTATAAAATTTAAATCTCCCTTCGTTTTAAAGCCGATTGGATTAAATAAATATAAAAAAACGTAATGCATATTTAGTAATACATACATGTTGGGAAAACTATTTCTGAATTGAAACATATTACTGCTTCTACTTTCCCTTATCCGCACCCATTGGTGCAAAGGGCACTGCGTTGGTACACCAAGTGCAGTGTATCTTGATCATTTTAATTACATGAAGGTAGGGTGATCAGTCTTACGCTTCAGTACCAGTACAAGGTATCACACGAGAAATAATAATATGAAAATCAAATGTAAATCAATATTTCGGAACGGGTGGTGGCCCAGTGGGTAGCGTCGCGGTCTCTGAGTCCAGAGATCGTCTTCGAATCCTCACTTTGACACGACTCGATTCCTATTTTCAAGCACAAGCCGCTTAGGCTTTATTGAAAATAGTATTTACAAATTGAAATATGTGCAAATATCATATAGATTGCATAGATTTCAAAAACAAAAAAAAAAAAAAAAAAAAAAAAAAATTTCATATTGATGACGCATTTGACCTGAACTATTTGACTTCAAAAAAAATGAAATACGTACATGAGTGACGTCCATGGTAATATTAGGCTTCAAAAAAATAGATAATACGTACATAAATAAAATTGTATTGTGAAATTAAATACTGAATCAGGTTTGGTTGTGGAGTCACGGGCTCCTTATTGGAGTCTTTAGGTTCGAATCCCACTCCAGCAAGACTTGTTTCCAGCTTTTTCTGGAATAGTTGTATCGGATTATTTGCCTTTCCATGCCCTGACTCGACGCGGATTATCTAGTGAATCGGGGCCAGATCATTGTCACGAGTCGCTACTGATTGAGTCGCCATCCTCTTGTTTTATTTGTATAATTCAAACTGCAAATGTATTATGTGAATAAATAAATCAAATTTAAAATTTAAAGTTGCCCGGAAATCGAAAGATTTGAGTATAGGTATCACAAAAACTAAAGGGGTTTTTTATTTTTAAAAAAAAACCAATCTGGTCAAGTTATCAGTTAGAGTCAGCTTTGTAGCATATATAATAATAATAATAATAATAATTTATTCCAAACCTTGAGGTGGGAAACTCTTTCTGAATTGCAAGCACTCGTGTCGTACAACTAAGGTTCATATAAAAGAATACATAATAACAAAATAAAAGTAAAAATATGCATCTGCATATAAAAAAACAAAAAAAGAAAATAAGTAATTTAAACAAGGCAAATAAATTTTTAAGAAATATGCGAGCACACGAAGGTGTTTAGGTGTCGGCCGGGAGCTGGGGGACCAGGAGAGCGGCCCATCTCTCGCTCAACCTTGGTGACTGATGTAGAAACGCCTCGGCGATCAGCTGGTTTCCGATGACATCAGGCGATCCCTGGCTCCCGCTACCCGCGATGTCTCATCAGTCCCGCGAATCCATGTACCCTCCCTTCTGCGAACATGTTAGATGCGCTACAGAATCTTGGGTATTTAAATATAATTACTGTAGGCATCATTGTACTGCACTCGAAGCTCGTTGCATCGTACTTTGTCTATAATTGGTCCATAATTCGCTAGTGTACATGTTGGTACAAAAAGCATTAAACAATATTTTCTTCACAGCAGAACTACATTGGAAGAATCTTCTTGCTATCATATTAGATACTGTCGCTATTGATGTTTTATTTTGTATAATTCAAACTGCAAATTCTTCTTTGTTTGTCTATTATTCGTCGTCATCAGCCAATCTGTCTGTGATGATGTGTCCCAGGTATTTAAAACGGTCTGTAGTTTCGATTGGTATTCCATAGATCTGTATGGGTAGAGTTTTCTCATTACTACCTTGGCGTCTGAATATTACAATTTGACACTTTTGAGCATAGTGGTAGCGAGTTTGACTACCATGCATGAGATCGCGGGTTCGGTTCCCGTAGGTGGCGAAGGTTCTCAACATGAAAATTTTATTAACATGTGATTTTCATATTGATATTTCATGTGTGATTTGATAGTAAGTGGTGTTATGAAATTAACCCTGGAAAGCGTATATTTTTAGACAATTTGTTTGGAAACGTCCCTTCTAGTGAATTCTTCTTCGAAGTTCCTAAAGGAGCTTTGTACTATCTTATAGGGTTAAAAATCTTAAAGTATGTTATAAACTACACCCAAAAATAAGTACAGTGAAATCTCTATAAAACGATTTAATACTTTTTGTAGCATGATTTTTTAAATCACTTCAGTAGGGTTGCGCAATATACTCCACATGTATATTAAGGGATGTAGCCTAAACCTTCACATTAATTAACTCTAGCATTAAACTCATGGTTCTTGTCATACATTACCGCAAATGTTCCGGATTTTAACTCGTCTATAATTTAAACCGATGCCAGTTCAAGAGACTGAATTATATACCTATGTTTTATAGAATGATCATCGAAATGTAAAAGCAAATTTATAATACTGGTAACTAAAATAAATTAGATAATGTATTTGTGGCGGAAGAAATACGTCACGCGTGCGACGCGGGACGAAGCAAGATCTACCGAACGCTATCGCTATCGAACAACGACGAGAACCATTTTAACCTTCATCGTGACTCCACGTCGCTTTTGTACAAATTTCTTGCCGCCAAATTTCGTGCCAATCTAAATTCATCTCGTACTTTTCTATTTTCATAACTCATGTCAATCTTAGTTCAATTAGTTAAGTTTTCATTGTATTTTATTTAATGTAACTTCTGTGTAATTAATGTGCACGAAAAACTGTAAGTACTCTTTCATTTCTCTCTGTGCACCCCACATAAAGCAATCACACCACAAAAGGTACCCATAAATTGAACACCATTCTTATGAAAAATCATTTCAAGGGTCTTGCGTATTGAAATTAATCAATTTTTGACTGAAAAAATCCCACGGAAATTAAACAACGATATTTTTTTGCCTGGGTTCATCGTGCGAAATTACCAATATTGAAAGTTCATTGACAACCGGGTAAACTTACACAAAAATTTGCACACAAGTGGGCAGTCCATCATTTGGAAGCAGGTTGCAGAGGACTTGGAATAATCGGCAGCGGTCGTGCAATTTTAGATATTTATCGGGTGGTTAGAGTTATGCTTATAAAATTTTCAACAAATTATATTCAGTGTATAATTAAGCACATTGCAGACAAATCTATTCAAACATCCATTTTTTTTGTGGAGAAAAGTCGATTACAACAAAACATGATAAACATAAACATAAATAAATATAATAGATATGAAAACGGACAGATACGAAAAATAAAAATCTCTTACCTTCTCTCCGCTGTCTGAAGGTAGATAGAAGGTGAGAACAGTGAGGAAGGATATCCCCATACAGGGGATGATAATGTTGACGGTGTAGAATAACGTTTTTCTTCTCATAGTGATGTTGAAGGTGATGTCTAGGTATGGCTCGTCACAACACGTATAGAATTTTTCATTTCTGAAACGAAACAAAATTATTCATAATTATTTAAATATTTCAATATAGGAAGTTTACTTGTAGAAGTGTAAGAAATTACCGTAAAGCCGTATTTAGTTAAAAAAAATAGACGAGGTATAATGCTATTTCACTATGTCAAGAAACTGTAAGTATTATAGAAGCTGTAAGTATTAATAACATAAAATAAATGGCCAATTATTTCAACGTTAAATATTTATTTAAGGTGATTTTCATATAAATATTTCATGTTAGGTACCTTGGTCTGGTACTGAAGCGTAAGATTGATCATCTTACCTTTTTGTAATAAAATGATGAAGACATACTGCATTTGGTGTACCAATGCAGTGCCTATTGCACCATTGGGTGCGGATAAGGGAAAAGTAGTAGTTATAGTGATATATTTCAACATTATTTAGCCAGAAGGATATTTTTGTTTTATATTAAAAAACATAACCAACATTACGGAACACCCAAACATGAAAAATAATCAATTTTGATTTTAGTGATATCACCGGGAATCAATTCCAGAACCTCCAGAGTGAGTAGAGCGACAACGGTATTACAAATATTTTTATATTAAAATATAATTATTTCATAATTTTTCTCTGTTTAATCAGAACTACAAGACGTGGGCTTGATTTGGGAAGACGCACGAGAATTGACTTGGAGGCAGTTTGAAGAATCCATATGCTTCACTTAGGAGCGGATGTGGGATGACAATACATTTACAAAACATCCCGTACTACTAAAATCAAACCCACTACTAATACCAATCTTATGTTAAAATCAAAAAACGATTTTTTTGGTTCTACGTGATTTTATTATCAAGTTAGTGACAATTGTTTCGCCTTGTAAGGGCATTATTAAACTGCCCAAATTATTGTGCCCGAAACTGCCCATTATCAAACTGTCAAAATGCCCTTACAAGGCGAAACAATTGTCACTAACTTGATAATAAAATCACGCAGAACCAAAAAAAAAACGTTTTTTGATTTTAACATAAGATATCATGGAGTTCTACAAAATAAATGCCATATCAATCAACTAATACCAATACTTACTGTCGATACAAGCGTTTGTCTATCGTACAAATTTATAGAATATTTTCGTGAATATTTTCGTGAATTGTACTCTCTATCGATAAGCTTAATAATGCCGTTGATCGTAATAACTCCTTCCAAATTGGATCTGAGATTCAATCAAGTATTTTGTGGGCGGAATTCTGGGCAGAGGGAGGAAGGCTGTATTGAAATTAACCCTTGGGACGCGGCGTGCCACTCTGCATAATTTTGGGGAGGGTAAAGGACTTCAGATCAACATGGAGGCTTCAAGTCAAGAGTCTAACTTCACGAGAAGATTGCTTGTCTTCTTCAGATTATAAGAAATGTTATTTGAACCATATATGAACTTATGACGTATCCTTCCGAGATTTACATTCAATTCAATCAAATTTTAACATCGCCAACGGCGTTTCCTACATAAGAAATATTCTTTTATTAATATTTTCAAATAAGTAAATACGTCAAGATTTTTTCAAGGCTTTAAGACAAGGATACCTACACCGCTCTTTGCCCAAGATTGAAGATTCCTACATACTCTATAACTGAAGGTTTTGAATTTATTTATTTTTGAACAACATTTTGAATGAATACAAACACTTGTAGACAAATTGGGCGGAATGGGGAATGTTGTAATACATCAAGTGGCCACTTAACCCAGCCAATGACAGGTCATAAGCCCTGTAAACGCCTAGATAACCCACGTTCGTTTCCAGAGCTTCTCTGTCTCTGTTGAGATATCAATAATATCTTATTTATTTTTTATTATTTATTTTACATATTACAATTTTTTTTTCCGTAAATTTGTGATGAAAGAACGGCTAAAAGATGTTTAAATGTGCCTGGAAGGCCGAGAAAGACATGGCATGACCAAGTACGACAAGTACTTGAAAGTGGACATGTGAAAAGTCGGAATAATCAGCGTATGTGCATGAGAAGATGTATGAATGTAGAGAAAGCAAAGGAAGTATGTCAGGACAGAGTGGTATGGCGTTCTATCCTCTCTGCCTACCCCTACGGGGAAATGGCGTCATGGTTAGTTAGTTGGTTGGTTGGTAAATGAATAACATTGTATTAAGGAAATTCTTCTACATCTCTAGCACCATCAAGACGGTATAAGTAGACTTGTGGATTAAACAAATGAATGTTATAATACGATAAAAGCCATGAAAAATATGTGACACTAATAACACGTAACAAAATAAGTACTCAAAGATGAGGCCTTCATTACGTAGGACTAATAATTCATCAATATTATTAGGCACTAGAATATGTACCCAGGCGCATGGAGTCGAATCTTATAATGGAAATAAATGAAACCACGCAGTCTATCTAACCGTTTCAAATTAGCAAACACAGTACCATTAAACTCGATAAAAAATCCATAGTGTGTTGTATTTTCGCTGTGAAATAATAGGCAAAGCATTCATGACAGATACATATTATCGCCCATACAAACCGAGTCACATGGTTGCTTTGCGTTATGGATAATTTTATACAATGTACAAATATACATATCCAAGTACATAAGAAACACTATGTACATATTTATGTACATACATAATTAATGTACATGGCTAAAATAAGCAGTGGTGTGGCTGCAATCTGATCTTATTACGTCAAGAATGATCAAACTACCCAAGAAAGGATTTAAAGTCCTTGTTAAGGAGTCTGTTTTACTAGTGAACTTTAGGCTCATCCCTTTGGGCATTATAATACCTACTACTTGTAAGGGAAGCCACCCCTTACAATAATTCCTTCTGTTGACTCAAAAACACGAATTTACTGAACTTTTAACTATCGCAAGTTGTAACTTTATTATATTACTATATAATTCGATATATACCTCAGTAAACAAGTATAAATAAAATAAAAGTAAAAGCCGGACCAATTATTTGTTTTTTTACTTATGTTTAATTTCCTCATCTACGTTTTTTTTCAATTAGTTATTCAAATTTTTTTTTAAATGTATAGGTATCACGTAACAAGTGACATTAACATAGTAATCGAACTGCAGATTTATATCTCGAAATCTACGACCTTAAACACTGTACCAAAGCATGATAGAATTGTTTACAATAAAAAAAAAACTTTATTTCGTTTTAGTCAAAATTTCCATTGAATGATAAAAGCTTTGTTACGTAAATACATTCATACACAGGCTTTTTTCTTTCAAGATCTTAAAGAAACCTTTTTTTTAGTTTAAGTTAGCCGCGGGTTCACACGAATAATTGTATACCGCTATAACATCCCCTTAGGGGAGATTCCAACCCCGCTCTCTTTTATATCCACTGTGAACCTAAAAGCCTAACCAAAAGCCTTCATCTTTACTAAGACTTCACCCGCATGTTGGCCGTTATCATTTTCAGGAGGATATTCAAATTTGAAAACAAGGTTTACAATTTTTCAGCAACTCTCTTTTCGTAACCTTTGTTTCATATAAAGTTTGGACATTTCAAAAATGTGTGCTGCGTTACTCAAAAAATTTGCGTTTATAATCAAAATGTTTAATTACTTCTTTGAACAGTCTGGTTTTTAATTACGGTTATTATTGCTAAAACCGTTTATTAATCTCTCCATGCATGAATTATGAATAACACAGATTAGAATTCTAATCTGTGTTATTCATAATTTTTATAACAACGACAAAAAACTATATTATATATTTTTTGTTTTTTTTGTTTTTCCAAAAAATAATTTATTTCTATTTTGAATTGTTTTTTTTAAAAGAAAAAAAATTATATATTTTCGTAATTGTGACTAAAAAATCAATTGGTCAAATACATTTACATGCATTTAAATACAAATAAATTTACAATACATTTAGACAATAGAACAAATATTTAGGATAATAGGTTTTTTTTCCAAATGATGATAATTTTTTTGCATTTTTGAGAGTAAGCAGTTTTTAAACGATTCACGAAATCTGAACTTTTGTATTCATTTGGGACAAATACTATTATAATTGGTGTTACTGACGTCTACCAAAAAATGTATTTAAATTAACGATGAATCAATTTAAATAAAATTGTGTTGCAATATTCGAATTACAAAGACCGTTTTTTTTTTAAATTTTAACTTGTGGTATCATATTTATGATATCTTATGACCTCAAATGTTAATTTTTTAATAATAAAAATAATACAATATTACTGTCTTTGTTTTTTGAAAGAGCTAATTATTTTACAATTTGACATCTCAGCAGAGACGAGAAGTTTTGAAGGAAATATGGATATTTAGGCGTTTACAGGGCTCATGACCTGTCATAGGCTGGGTTAAGTGGCCACTTATTATTTATTACTAATTAAGGTAATTATTTATTACTGATTATTTATCAGAGCATGAACCCAACTACATTTTCACACTTTCCGATACACCAAGTGTAGTGTATCTTCATCATTTTATTACATGGAGGTAAGATGATCAGTCATACGCTTCAGTACTAGTCCAAAGTATCACATATGAAATAGTAATATGAAAATCACAAACATGTAAATAAATATTTCATGTTGACCCTAAGGTAAATCCCTCTTTTTTCAGCTTTTTACGGACCATACAGAAATACGCGACCATACAGAATAAATATGTAAAAATAATAAACTTGTTTATTGTGAACGATCTTCAGTCTTTTTTTTGTACAAGTGACCGCTATTTCGCCATCAAATGTTCATTTTGAATATTGACGGATTATAAAATATATAAAATGTCGTCTGTCAAGGAAACACGAATAATTCCACTCGTAATCCGCGGGGGGGGTCGTAATCAAAATAAAAGGTGTCGTACTTTACGCTTCGTTTACAAAATATTTTCAAAGATATTTCTTTATTCTTCAGTTTGATGTCGATATTAAAAATTTTCTCTCTGGCACTTGTCACGGAAGAAAATTCAAAGGAAATGGTAGTACAGGATACGTCGTTGATAATATTTTGTTCGTAATGCTCATTTCGTAGAAACGAAAATTAAATTTAAAATGCTTTATGTGCTTTGACGTTGATAAAACGAATTTTTTAGGAATAAATTTATAAGGATGGCTTTTTACGAGGTTCGAGGATTTGCGTCCAGAAAGTAAAGTGTCCTACCTTTGGTAGTTGGTTACTCTTCTTCTAGTCGCGCACAACAATGAGAACACTGATGCATTTTCACAATGGCTGATTATCAAGGATTGTTTCTTTATCGAGATAAATTGCCGATCGGGATTTCGCGTAGTTTTTTTTGTGGCGTAGGTCTTTGAGGCGCGGTGCGGTAAGCGGTGAGGTTCGCGGCTAGGGTCAATTCACTTCTGACGCGGAATGAGGAAGGCGGGGACGGGATCGAGGTAGCGGGTTGAGGTGCGGGGAGTTAAATATAATATAACAAAAGTGTGTGTGTGAAATTATATTAAACTAAATAAGTGCGCGGCGTTACCAAAACCAATTAAAATAGTTATGGCGCATGGCTGCATTTTTATGGTGTTATTTTAAAAAATCTGGCGAATAATGATTGAATTATAGTGTGGTGCCTTGGGTGCCTACCTAGGAAACCTAGGAAAAGGAAGGTAGATGGTAGGTGTTTGATGACGTAGCACAGAGTATTTATAGGGTTGTCGCGACTCGAGAAAGCTCACTTGCCTCTTCTGCGATCCATTGGATAGTTTTTTTTTACTTTAGTATAAATTTTCTGTTTATTTTGTTCATCTTCAAATCAGTCGTGTTAATAATTAATTTGAATAAAGCGCATTGATAAGTAATCTCTTTCAGTTTCTCCTGCCGCCTATTTTCAAATCATCTTTTACAAAAGTAAACTGTAGATTTATACTTTGGAAGATGCGTATGTTGGAAGCAAGCAGTACAGGTTGGCCAATTAAGTTGGTTAAAAAAGAGTTACATTCGGTTTTAAAGGGTTACTTATGGTACATTGTTGTGGGGTGTTCAGGTTGATTATGTAATTTGAAACATGATTGTTCTATTAATTAATTAAAAATGTTTAAATCATGGATATGAAATGGATGGATGGTTTAACGTTTAAATCATAGTACTGTGAGAATACAATCGATTTGTTACTAAGATCATAATTGTAGTTTGGACGTGTGGGCGACGTTTACCAGGAATTTACTGCACGTGCCGAATGAAGTTTCAGTTTCCAGTCCACGTGAAACATTTCACAAGTTCACATAAAACATTTCACATGTTGTGAACAATGGCTTCCCGTGTCTAACGGGTCCCGTCTACAAACTGCGGGAATCGCAACGGAAACTCTCTACACAAAGGGAATGGCCGACCGTTCGCGAGAAATTATAACTGAGATGTTTCAAAACTTACTTCTGGCTTCCAGCCATTGTTCCATTTGTGGTATAGAATTAGCGTCGTATTTATATCCCCAGCCATAAAAACGATTAAAATGTTAAGATGATAAAAGAGATTTTTCAATTTTATTTTTGCAAGCGCCTTGGAAAATTTTTCACCGAATACAATGAAAAGGTTCTCTTTGCTTTTCTCATATTTGTGTAGAATGGTGCATAACACTGCACTGCAAGTTTGAGATGCATTTACTTGTATTGAGATTTAGAAAAAACAAATTGATTCAGTTTTAACAGACGGTTTACAAACGTTACATACTGAGTTTGACCACAGAATCATTGGTGATACCTGTTTATTAATCATATTAATTCAAGCAAGAATTCCTTAATAAATCTAGGAAGACAAGTTGGTATGTTTCGTGTGGATTTTTCACGCCATACTCTTTTGTGTTAGATATTTTTATGTATATACTTTTGTGTTAAGCCCGCTATATATGGGACAGTTTACTACACAGTTTTCTGTGCAGTCTGAAAACGGTCCCGTATAAAGCTAAAACTGCATGAAAAACAGTGTCAGATTTAAGCTGACATGACAGTCAATGTTTTTTATGTAAACGTTTAAGTAGACATTGGTTTATTGTATGCTTTTAAATATATGTAAAAAAAAACCAATAAACATATTTTACATTATTAGCTAAATATACAATTTTCCTGAGAGCAAACATACGATAATAACTTACAATCGCGTTTCAAAAATACACATATTTAGCGTGTCTTTTGACAGAAGTTTGACAGACTGCACAGTTTTCTGAACAAGAAACTGTGTAGTTTTCTGAACAAGAAACTGTCCCATATAAAGCAGGCATTACATATTTTTATGTAGTATATTTTTTTTAATTGAAAAAAAAATCTATGCAATCTTATGATATTTGCACATATTTCAATTTGTTAATACTATTTTCAATAAAGCCTAAGCGGCTTGTGCTTGAAAATAGGAATCGAGTCGTGTCGAAGTGAGTATTCGAACTGACGATCTCTGGACTCAGAGACCGCGACGCTACCCACTGGGCCACCACCCGTTCTTGCATTATAACTTTAAAAAAATTAACTTTTGAGTTCTTATGATATACCACAATGTTTCACTTTCGAGACTGCTATCTAACAGTGGGAAATAACTGCGCAAGAAAACAGGAAACAAGTTTTGGTGGAATGGGACTTGAACGTAGATTTTCCAATCCGGAGTCCGCGATTCTACCACTAGACCACAACCAGATTCAAGCTTCCGGTTCCCGGCAATACATAGCTTTATAGCAAATAATTCAAGTTCAAATATTCTAGGAATACTTTATTAGTATTTTTGTATGAGAGTTAACTAAGTAAATTATAATAAGAAGTAAGTAAATTATTTCCATAAATAATGAAAAAAGAAATTGTACAATTACAGTGATATTATTATATGACGTGATTAAGATTGATGTAAAAAAACTGTTTAACTCAGAGTTGTTTAATTTCGAGTCCGTAAAGCGAACTTTGTCAGAAATGACAGATGAAAATGTAGAACACAAAGATGTGTTTTTTGTGGTTATCGGCGTAGAAATGACATGACACAAAATATTCAGAAACAAACAGTGTTTGGTATTCCTTATTTTAGTTTTTCATATAAAATATGAAAAGTGACAGTAAAGTGAAGGAGGCAGTTTGCAAAAATAATTTCATTTTTTAAATTAATATTTACAGTACTACTGCACCCAATAGTGCATGGGGCTTGTATTTTGCATGGGGCAATCTCGATCTTTTGTTATTTGAAGGCAAGATCAACTAGCAATAATCGCACCTCGGATAAACCTCAGAGCCAGTCCAAGGTATCATATAAATGAAAGTATAGTTAATTAGTGGTGATTTAAAAAAAACGTTATTTTTGAAATAGACATATTGTGTATAAGTATATAAATTAAGTTATATGTCGGTGTCTAGTAAGGATTTTGTGACTTGCTCTCTTTCACACTGAATTGGGATCATTTTTTGAAGTGTTTTTTTATGTACCCATCCTTCCCATTTTCAGTATCCATAATACCAAGGTAGGGGCAATTCTCCAAATTGACTTTTGTTCTTAAATTGCCTGGTAGCTGAGTTAGTTCGTTCAAGTGCTTTTCTGTGCCTTATTCGTTTTACTTATTACTTAAATTCTCTCACGAATACAGCTCTCTCATTTTCAAGACTAATCGATAAAAATCGCGCTTCACATGCACCATTATAGAATATTATAATAATAACGGAATAATAAGTGCGTGCATATGAAGATGAATAAATGTGGAGGAAGGAAAAATGCTAGGACAGAGTGGTTGGCGTTCTATAATCTCTTGCCTACCCCTTGCCAGTGGCGTGATGGTAAGATAATTTTATTTATTTTGATTTATTTCAGTACATTGCAGATTTTACATATACAAAATTTTCAATGCATTTCACTGGGGGACCCCGTGCTGAGGAAAGCATTTTACAAGATATATTTTTTTTTTTTTTTTTCCACATAAAAAAGAGTTCATTGTAAAAATACACAAAGTTAAAACAATATTAATTTTACAACTAAGACAATTCACTCATTAATACTAATACCAAAATGGTAGCTCCATGAGGTTTTAATATGTTTGACAATTCTTGTTGCTTTATCTTGAGTCTTGAGCACAATTAGTACCGTTAGTTATAAGAAGTAATAAGCGAAAGTTATAATTTGGCTAAGATTCAATTTATAGTTCTAGCCATAAGAATAAGTAGCCAATTATACTGTGTACTTGCTCAATGTAAATTTATACAGAAGTAAATAAATATATGTTATTTATATTAACACCATTAACTTTGTAAATCATTTAAAACTGGAATAAATAAAAAAGTTTTTCAATAAGTGAATAAAAAAAGAATGTGATTAGTGGTGAAGTAAATAAATATAATAAATTAAAAAAAAATACATGGTTAAAAAACACAAGAAATTTCATGTTGGTCTCGTCGGGAATCGAACCCGCGACCTCGTGTATGGAAGCCCATCACGCTTGGGGGCCACGATGTGCTAAAAACTAACAACTCAAATAGATTCAAAATGAGTCAAAAATGCCATCACTTGCCAAATTATATTGTACTGCAAAATTACAATGTAGGTCAAATGTATTAATTCCCCGAAATGTTTACGTTTAAAAGTATTACCGGCTAGGGGATTACTTTGGAATACTTGTAAAATAAAGGACAACGAATATAAAAATAATCTGAGACGAATCACTGAGGTCAACTAGATTTACATCCATTGGAGGTGTCTATTAATTGTGCCCTTGCTCTAAAAATAAGTACGGGCAGAGAACTTTAGAATATTTAATTCCAAATTTTTTATGAATATATTTGCCATATTAATTTTAAATCGTGTAACAAAGCTAATAAAAAGTTATTTTTATTTTTTAAGGAAGTGGTTGGAAGATAGAACTTCTTTATATTGATTGCACCACAATTTATAATATATTGATTCACCATATGCATTTTTCGTATATATCTATTCCAAGAATATGTATATTTTGTAAACTTTTTTATTATTTTGTTGTATTTCTATGATAAATTTTTGCATATTTGCAATTGGCTCCCGATGACAAACGGCAAAATTGCGGTTTATCGGGACGGCATTATTTTTGTTTTAAAATGTTATGTTTTTTTTCATTTTCTCAATAAACCGGTTTTTTAAACGTAACCGCGAAAAATAAATTTAAAAAAAAACTGGAAAAAGCGGAAGAAAATAAAGTTATATACGCGACCAAATGCTTTCATTGCCCTTATTCACCCATAGTGCAAAAGGCACTGTAGGTTTTGGTACACCAAGTGCAGTGATTATTATTTGTTTCATAAAATCAATACGTTTACTATTACGTTTTAGCGCCAATTATTATATTTGAAATACTTTTATTGAGAAATTACAATAAAATAAATATTTTTAATTCACCACGTTGGGAATTGAACTTTCGACCTTGTGCATAGTAGCCCAACGACCTAACCACTACACTACGAAGCCGACATAAATTAATTTGTTTACTGTCAAATAGACAAATAAAAAAATACGTAAAAACTCAAATTGAAAAACGCTCCCCACGAAAGATTTAGCAAAATGGTACGGTAGTAAAAAAAGATTTATTGTACAAAGGAAGTGCCATTTCGGGGTTCGTTTATAGAAAACGAAAAATGTCAAAATCGTAGTAAATGTCGAGTGAAAAGTATTAAAATATATACGTAGAGGTAAAGAAATGTAAAAGATGTAAAAAGGGAGACCATTTTAGGTCAAAATATTGTAAATCGTATCGTAAAAAATTCTGTCCTTTCTCACAAAACAGGTCCTTTCCACAAAACTTCTCATAATTCCGACATAATCTTCGGCGGATTCTCAGCAGTGGACGTAGCAGTAGCGATGAATCCATATGCTCTGCATAGCGAGGAAATGGTTCGACGAATTTAATGTTGTATCGCCAAAAATATACGCAATTATTTTAACTACGGTGTAACACTTCCCTTACAAAATAATTGAGCAAAACGATGATTGTAAAATAGAATATCTTTAAAAACCAACCAAAAATTATTTTATATGCTTTATATAAATTTATAACAATAATTAATTGATAATACAAAAATAAAGTACATAACAGATGTATTTACATAAGATTATTTTCTCTTAAAATTTGTAATTATATTTTTTATTTGTTCAACTTTTTAATATTTTCTTTTTGTAATGGGACTTGCTGATTTAGGCTAGAAATTTTCGTTCAGCCAAATTTTAATCCCATTATTTTTAAGCCGCGGGGGTTAAAAAAACGACTAAAATAATTCCCAATTTGCTGAATGAATGGCCAGTTTAAATTCAGTTAGATTCATAATATTCGCTCGGTGGATTATTATGACGATCGGCACTTTTGGTATTTTACGTAGATTTAGAAATAAACCAAATGGATTATGCTGATATATTTTCATTATTTTTAAGATAATTTTGTTTGAATATACATGATGTAACAAAAACTCGTTGTACGTCCCGAAAACTGGTGAATCTACACCGTATTTGGATACGATTGTGGAATAAGACTTTTTAATCTGAACTTTAAAAAAATTTTTTTTTCTTCTCACAAAACTTTTCATAAGTATGGCAGATAAAGTAAAATTGCTCAAATTCTTATCAAAACGTGTTTTTTAATTTCGTTTTCTTTATGGATAGTATTAATTTGACTAAATACATGATATTTGATAAAAATTTGTAAAAAAAATCGAAAAAAAAAAACAACTTCGTAGTAAATTTTCTCTCAAACTAAGGTTGACCCTTTTCAATCCGATCAAACAATTTTAGTCTACAAAATCGACTCCAAATATTATGTTGATTCCCTGGTTTCCCGCTTGTACATCGAGTGTTGTTACACTCTTTATATATGTGTGAAGTTATGATATTTCTAATGAATATTTAATTTTGTATAATTATTTTATTTTTGCATAAAAACCTTTCCATTTTAAATAATTTAAAAATGGGTACCTATAACCGTTTTTCGGATTATAAATTTCGCGGATTTGCTTTAAAAAATCGGTAGAGTTATGCTGGACTGAAAAAAGACTTAATAGTCTTTAAAACAGTCTAGGGAAGGGTGGGACTTTCATTTATCATATTGCCATCTTGTAACAAGTTATGAGGATACTTCACTTGATGTACCGATGCGCCCTATGTTCTATTAGTTAAGCATTAAAAGTAATGTTGTTTACGGGTTTTCAGTCCTGGCCTGTGAGCGTTGAAGTGATTAAATTTTAAAAAATTATGTAGAAGTTGTGGTAGCTAAGTTAATTAAAGAATTATTAAAATTTCATTATGTTTACTACTAGAATTCGTTATTTTAGTTTGGTATATTGCGCTTTGTACTGACTTAATTTACTGAGTAGTAGTTTTACTCAGAAAACAAATACGTTACATATTGATTTTCACTATGGAGTTTCTTGTAACATAAATCCTTCCATCAAACTACACACATAAGAAAAAGCTTTTGACGGATACAATATTGGAATGAAAAAGTTTGTGACGTCATGGGGCTATTGTTTTGGAAAATCTTCCACAGAATACTTTTCAGAATTTCCAAAAACGCCTCACACAGTAGAACCGGGATCATTGATTTCAGGCACCTGAGCGACAAAGGAAAGCTTATTTTTCTATTCTTACTATTTAAACACTTTTCGTGAAACTTTTTTTTCATTTTAAAGGACTTTAACAACAAAAAAACATGTTTTTTTTTAAGTTTTCTTTTAATAACGTTTTGTTTGTAAAAACTATTACTACGTTCCCTTATCTGCACCCAATGGTGCAAATGGCACTCCATCAGTACACCAAGTGCAGCGTTTCTTGATAATTTTTATTACAAGAAGGTAAGATGATTAATCGAACGGTTCAGAACAAGTCCAAGGTATCACACACGAAATTTTAAAAAAGACAAAATAAAAACACGGAAAAACTGGATTTTAACGGGCTAATTTAATGTTAGCCCGTAATGGGTGAAATCCAGTTTTTTTTCTACAAGTATTTGGACACACTTAAATGTTGTTTATAAAAATTGGCTGGTAAAAGTTGTAAGTATAAAAAATTGGAATAGTCATCTTCAAGCGTTTCCTAGTAGGTGATATAATTCGGTAAGAATCTCACTTACAATCATAAAGGTTTTTGCTAAAATGCTTAGCAATTTTCTCAATGGATGACAGAGAGGTTTCACATGTGAAGCGTCGCGCCATTTTATTATATTTATACAAGTTCTGATAATTGGCAGATATGGATATAAAATACTAGGCGAAATGGGGAGTGTTGTAATACATCAAACGGCCACTTAACCCAGCTAATGACACAGGTCAAAAGCCCTGTAAAAGCCTAGATATCCATATTTCCTTCCAAACTTCTCGTGTCTGTTGAGATAACAAATTGTAAGGTATATTTGTATTTATTACGAATTTGTCCTGCATATTACCTACAGCTTAAAGGCGTGCTCTGTCACGTGAACTGTGAAAAATTTATTGTTTAGTGCTATATTTCAGGGAAAAATTCAAGAACTACGATTGTACGGAAAACCGACCGCCATCATGTGGCTGCGCATCTTCTAAAAGCAGGTTTATACTGGTTTTGCCTGCTTAAGCAAAGAATGATTATTTAAAAGTATATTTTGGGTCTACGCATACGAGCGAGTGTAGGAATATTGGATTGAGCTGTCGAGAAAGATTGATGCATTCCGACAGCCTCCGAAAATTGACAATAAAGACCCTTTTGTATGAAACTAAGTTCATGAATATTTATATAATGCTGTTCCTTTATTTAGTTCAATGAATATTTATATAGTTATGGTGTAAGTGTTCCTTTTATTTATTTTGTGGGGGTAAGGGTGTTGGGTATTTTTTTTTTTTTATTTATTATATAATTATTTTTAATTATTTATGAAAATAATATTTTTTTTTATAATTAAAAAAAAAAAAAAAAATTAGATAAGGCAAAAAAAAAAAAAAAAAAAAAAAAAAAAAAAAAAAAAAAAAAAAAAAAAAAAAAAAACAAAAAAAAAAAAAAAAAAAAAAAAAAAAAATTATTAAAAAAAAAAAAATATGTGAAAAAAAAGAACGAATAATGATAAAAAAAAAAAATCTATGTACTAATATACCAAAAGAATTGCCCTAAATGCAAAATAAAGGGAGCGGAAATAAAGGAAAGCAAAATATGTTTTAGTGAATATTGTTGGTTCATTTAGGAATTACATTTTTTTTCAATTGTATTTTATAAGGAATGTAGTAAAAGTAGTTGTTGGTGAGAAGCAGATCGTTTTATTTATATGGAGAATCGTTTATAATACAACGCGAATATAACAGCATAATAACAAACAACCCCTATTCGTCCCAGGTTGAGAGGGTGGGGTTTACCTAAGTGCTATGGAAGTGAGAAGGTAAGGAAAGCGTTTATCCGACATAACCCAGATACAGGCAAGATAACACGTGGACACTCTCGACATTTCATCACACGTAACTCAACACGTATCAGATGTGTTTAGGGAAGAGAACGGAACCCATTTTACCTAATAGATAAATATATATTTTTTTATAAATTTTGGATAAAAATCTCGTTGCGTCTTTTTTTGTATAAGTTGCATTATTGTTTTCCTTGCTTTTACTGTACAAGGCTTATTTTTATTTCAAAAGGGTACATGGCTTCTAATAATTTGCTTTTGCTTAGTGTAAGAATCAGACGGAATAACCTGACGTGGACCAAAGGGAACTTCTCCGCATCTGCCTAAGATGACGAGAAAACCACGGAAAACTTAAAAAAGAAAACCACGGTAAAGTATGGTGCCTTGGGGCCTATCCAAGAAATCTTGGAGAATCCAGTAACTGCAACCGTTTTGAAATGGGAGATGGTAGCCATAAATGACGTAGGACAGGGTATTATAGGGTGTCGCACTCCCGAAGATATGCAGCAGCCAGAAAAGGATGCAGTACTAGGGGAGTTGGCACTCCCGAAATAAGGCGGTAGCCAGAAGTGGATGACGTTACTGGGGAGGTTCTACTCCCAAAGACAGCCTGCAGTTCAAGTCACCACTGTTTCTGAAGGGCGTTGTCACTTGGAGGGAAGGTGTATGGTGCCTTGGGTACCCAAAAAATCATAGAGAACCCAGAAGGCTGCAACTGTTTAAAGAGGGCAGAAGGTATCTATTGATGACATAGCAAAGGGTATAATAGGGTTGTTGTACCCCGGGAAGGATATCTTATCTTCCCTGCCGACAGCCACTGAAAATGATCGAATAGTGACATTATTAGTTTGAGAATTTCTCTTAAGTATTTCCGTATATTCCCGTATCATGCATTCCTATGCAAATTAGTTTCAGGCGATTATGGGCCTTAGCAAAAACGGAGATTTCTAACTTTGTTTCTAATAACCACAATTCTGGGAATTAAGAAGATGAAGAAAAGAGTTCATTTTGGTTTAGACGTAAAGTTTCTATTTCGTGGCTCACCGCCGTTTTCGCGAACACAGTTGACACATAACACGGCACATAGAAACTTGAAATGAAACGCTCTAAAGTTTTCCTCTGGGATTTTCATTCTCCTTAAGGAGCATTTTCCATTCTTATGTCTGATATATAGAAACGTTTGTTTTATCTTAAATGATGTGGCAAATCTGTATCAATTTAAAGCCGCCTGTTTTTAGTAGCTTTATGTATCTAAAATGACAAAAAAAAAAATGTGTGCAGTTCACAACAGGTAGAAGTGAAACCTCAATAAAACTAAGCTGAGAGAGAATGAGATAAATGCAGTATCAGAAGTGGGATAAATTATAGGATTTATTTATCATAAATATGGGTACCCAGTTGAAATTTTATTTTTATTTTTTATTTCATGATTCATGTCTTCAATTTATACAAGTGATACGAGCGGCTTATGATAACTAAAGTATGAGACAAATTATTTTTCACACTGGGCAGGCGCACACACATACATTACAAATTACTACATGCATGCGCACAACGCTTGGTAGACAAGAGTGTGGAGGCTACGAAGCACCGCACAAAGAGAAGACGAAGATAATAGGAAACGCATATAAACTGTGTTCTATCTCATTCTCTCGCAGGCTAAAACCATAGATCTATTATGTTTGTCTCTTTTTAGTGTCGCTTTTTCGTTTCATAGAGTCTCAAATCACTCCCAACGATTCTAAAAAAGTTTTCACTTCAAAAAGTTTATTCTCCGCATTAATTGCGTTTATGTTAGTTTTTTATTATGTATTGATCGATTCTCCGTCTGGTTTAATATGTTTTGTACAGTCTTATTTCAAAGATGGATCTAAATGTAAAACCCAAAACATTATACTTTATTATTAAATATAGTACAATACATTTTGTATGTAACCAAATACTAGATTCTTTACAAGATTACTTGTTAATACATAAAAAAATATCTCAATATAACACTGAAATAATTACAATTAGAGTATTTAAAAACTCATGTTTTCATATAGCTGACTTAATCGATTTGACGTACATAATATTTTCTTTTGTGTTGAAGAGATAACATAATTTCATTAGAAAACAAACATTTTTTACGCATTTCAAGGAGTACTTTATATTGTATGACAAATACTGGATAACGTTTCAAAAGAAACAACAAGACACAACAATGTCTAAGACAACAGAATGGATAATTGGCCTTGGGAATGAAAAAAAAAAAACGAAGATTTTAAACAATGACAAATATATTCTTTCTCCCATTTTAAATTGTTGGTAGAACAAAAATGTTTTCAACGTCAGATGTTTCCAAAATATATTTCCGTCATAGCACCGCATATTATTTTGGTTTCTATTACAGTTAACAGATGAACTAGACCTGTCAACGACGTAGATTTATGAATGGAATTTTTAACAATTTACCCCGAAAACTTATATAACAGTATTCGGGACTCCAATTTTAAATATATTTTTTTTTACCGTAGCATTTCTTCGGCCAACGGGCATTATTAGACCTTTTGAAGGCTTTCAATCTGTTACCCAATAAACCAATTTTACCCTTGGGATATTTTTTGGACCTCAAAATTTTACTTTTAGAATTCAAGTCATCACCTTTGATCACATGCTTTACTTGGTAGTTAATTATAAAAATAGCTTTCTACTTGTATCTCAAAAGTATTTTTATTGGTAAAATACTCAATATGAAACTTTTTTAAAATAATAAAATAGTATTTTAAATTCACCTCGCTAGTCTGATTATCTCTGCTGATGGTGATTTGTGACCAAGATTAACGTAGTTTTCGACTTTTTCCACAGGTGAAATTCTTCCTTTGGTGTGGACGTTTGTCATCAATTTAGTCTTTGCTACATTCATCTTGAGTTCAGTTATGGTTAATTTTACTTTTAGGTCTTCAATCATCCCAGTCATCTCGGATTTAAGGACAATATCATCTGCGGATCTCAGGCGTTGAAGTCGCTCCCCATCGATAGTCAGACCTTTTTGTTCCCAGTTTAACGTTTGAATACATTCTCTAAAGTGAGTGTTAAAGGTTTAGGAGATATTAAGTCCCCTTGTCTTACGCCTCTCTGAATGGCAAACTTATCCGTATTGTCGTGTAATCGCATTACTAACATAGCGTTGCCATATGTGTTTTTCAGAAGGGTCACATATCTCTCATCTATTCTACTGTCTATTGAAGCGTCCAAAATAGCTCACATCTCCACGGAATCGAAAGACTTTTCATAGTCAACAACAATCAGAAGTGGTCTTTGTGTAAATTATACCTTTCTATCACCAGTTTAAGAGTCTGCAGATGATTGATTGTGGAATATCTCGAGCGGAACTAAACTTGTTCTCGTGTTTGGGAGAGGTCCAGGCTCTTCTATTCAATGAAATGCCTAGAGGAAGGATTTATTTCATTTAGATTGGTGCAGTGCAAACTAATAATTATTCTTCACAGGAAATGCGATGCCAGAAAGTTAGGGAACTATAGACTCATCAGTTTCCTCTCACTTCTGTACAAGCTTTTTACAAATATCGTAGTCAAAGAATCACAGCAAAGTTAAGTTATTTATTAATTGAAAATTCCTATTTTCATAAAAGCAGGGTCACCCTATTTTTCCAGCATCGCTTGTGATTGTTCTGCTTTTCGGAAGTAGGATTTTCGGGAACCCATCCTCTCTCGAAAACCGGGACGAGTTTGTTATGAGTCATCGCGGTTATTAATATTCTTGACAAGGACTTGCCACACAAAAGAGGTGAATCCGAGAAAAAAATATGCCTGATAAAAAAGCGGGTAATTTAAGGTTTTAAAAATTCATGGCTCTTTTGTATTTATCGGTCGAGTTCCAAAGTTTTACTCAATATTTGAGTAAATTAAAACATATTATTCCTTTTTTTCTAAATATACTTAGGTACTTTGAGTTTAAATGACAGGGATTTGTTTATTGGTCCCCTAGCAGCAGCATGTAGTTACGGGTTCGATTCTCGACTATTTTTTTTTTATAAGTGATTTTTTACATGAAAATATTCCATTTGTACCACCTTGGCCTGGCACTGAACTGTACATTTTGACTTCATGTTATAAAAGATTAAGATTAAGATATATTGCACATGGTGTACCAATGCAGTGCCCTATGCACCATTAGATGCGGACAAAGGAAAGAAGCTCGTGGATGTGGTTATGCATAGATAGCGTTCGTAGTCTAATTAATGGCTAAGATGCTGAACTCACGATACCGAGGTTTGGGGTTCGATTCCTGGTTAGAACACAAAAATCGAAAGTGATTCTTGGGTGTTTGTGATGTGGCTTTTCTCTGTTGTTGGGCCTCCTAGTCTGTTAAGGTGGCTGTGTAAAATAGACAGGTTTATAAATATCAACTCAACTAATATATGACATGTTTTGAAACGCTTGTATTTTTACTCTTTTCAATAAATGAAATGTTATTCTACTGATTTATTCAGTAAGTGAATCACGCGTGTAACAACTTTCGCCTTTCAGAATCTTAAATAAAGCAGCCGTCAATCTCAGGAAAAACAACATGGTGAATTTAAAGCCTAAAAAACATGGGATCTTTTTTTACAGGATTTATCATAAAGCACTTATCTCCAATGATTTATTCATCCGTCTTGTTACACTACAGAAATGTTTCACTCGTGTTAAACCACACGTTAAATTCATCATCATCATCATACCATATCTGCTCCCTATGTGGAGCATATGGATTACACAAACTGCCGCCAAGCCAAGCGATCGGCCGCCAGTTCCTGCGCATCCTCCCAGGTCAGGTCCACGTCCCGCAGTTCTGACGCAAACTGATGACCCATAGACACGTATAATTAGAAATGAATATTTTTTTTTATCAAAAGATCAAATGGTGTAATTATGAAAATAAAAAAATCTCATTTATGGATTAATAGATTTTAGTGAATAGGTGTCTCTCAAAAATTTTTGGTGTGCTATGGTGGGACTTTGTAAGGAATACAGAGGTGAGATAATGGGCGCAGCAACCATTGGTGTTAATATTTTTACTCCTATCGTAAGTTGAACTAAATATCAATAGAAAGGTAATTATTTTAAATTTATATTTCTACTACATTTCAGAAATTCTGTTACATATTCAATTCAATTAAGTTTAAAACAAAAAAATACCATTTATTTTTAAAAATTATCTATTTTAAATTTTTTTTTAAAATTTTGTTACCAAACTTACCAAATTATTTTGTCAGTCATAAGCCATGTTAAAGCAACCAGTCTTTATCTTAATATTAACTTAGTCATAATGAGTGTGACACACTTGACTTGGAGGGATGATTTTGCACCCCTCCCGAAGGAAACTGTGAGTTGAGTTCAGTATTCAGTATGTACGGTCCTCGACATAATTATATCAGAGTATTTATGCTTGTACTAAGTTTCAAAAGCAGTGTCTGCCTTGTTCATACTTTGAGAACTGTCGTAGAAGGGGCTGATATGAGAATAGCATTATTAATGCATTCTAAATGCCTAATCGTTACAAGTTAAATTTAGTATAATTAATTACTGTTCTTAAATTTTATTTGTGGTTTAGTGAACAGCGCATTAAAAAATATAACAATAAATGTTTAATTTTTTATAAAAAAAAACAACATGTGATACCAAGGACTGGCGCTAAAGCGTAAACTGATTATTTTTGACATGTAACAAATCGCTGCCTTCGTTATGAATGTTCAATTAACCATTTTGTTAATTTTGGAGGAAACGCTTTATTTTTGTTTTTACAGGTGGATCCCAAATGATTCGCGATATTGGTAATATCGTTTCACATACATTATGTCATAATATACGAAACAAATTTACCAAAGTAAAAACAAAAAAAAACCGTCTCCTGAAAAATTTACAAAATATTTTATTTTATATCCCTACAGAGATGAGGTAGAATTTTCTCAAATTCAGGAATATGGATATTCGAGCGTTTACAGGGCTTATGACCTGTCATTGGCTGATAAAATACTTAACTTCAATATCAATGCATAGATGGAGCTTTCAACTCGCTGCTGGATGATTCTCGATTCGTAGCATATATACAAAATAAAAAATGTTACCTGGTGTGAATATTCGCTAATAAGCGGAATTGGGAATGTTGTAGTAAGTAAAGTGTCCAATTAACCCAGTCAATGACAGGTCATAAGCCCTGTAAACGCTCGAATATCCATATTCCTGAATTTGAGAAAATTCTACCTCATCTCTGTAGGGATATAAAAAAAATAAAATATGTACATATACCTACTTCCGTCTTGGTATTTTTTCTAAACATAAAATCAGAATTGTGTATAAGTATTTGAACACACACAAAACGTTGTAATGTACAAAATGGTTCATTGAACATTCAAGAACTAGGGCAGCGAAATGATCGATTCAATGCAGTGCCCTATGCACAATTGGGTGTCGGATAAGGAAGAGTGTATGTATGTACGCACTCTTTTCGTAAAAATTTTTTTCTAAACCATTTGCTTAACTAAATTACGAATAATATATTTTATGAAACCCTTAATTGACATTAATTTATTTCGGAACCATTATGTTTTCATTTGGATACGGAATAGCAAACACTATGGCATATTAGTATACAAAGTTTCCGTAATATACAGTCAACGTTTACGGAAACGTTTGAGATCCCAAGAAATCGTATTTTCCTTGAAAAAACCCTTTAAATAACGACTTTACAAAATGCAGGTGCAGTTTGTCTTAGAGAATGCTACAGTCTATTTTAGTCTTGTCTGTAATGCTTTATTTTTATACTTCGTGTGTGCTTGTTTCTGTTTGTACGTGTATCCTAACGTAGTTGCAGAACGGGATAAAATACAACTAACTATTTTGTAAACTAAAGAAGAAACTAACAATTGAATAAACTATGTAAGGAAACTTTAGTTCCTAAGGGAGACCTAAGATAAAGGACTGGGACAATTACCCATTAAACTCGCTAACTTATTACATTAAGCGATGCTTTGAAAGATTGATATTATATTTTTCTCAAGTCATTTAGTTAACTTTTATTTAACGAAAACGAGTAATAATGTGATTTTATAAATACATTGTTTTATTTTGCTTGTAAATTTGATTATTTTACAGTTAATTTTAACAAAATAAATTGCCTTAACCCTAGAGAGATAACCTTATTTTATGGTACTGAAAAGATAAACTAGCGCCTGAGAGGCGCACAATATTTAAAACCTATTTATTCAATAAATTAAAATTATATTTAATATATTTTTTTAATCTAATTAATTTTTCATATTATTAATAAGTAAATAAAACATAAATGTTTAATTATAATTTTTTTATTTTAAGAAAAATATGTAGGATATTAAAAACCCTTTACAAAAAGTAACAAAAACCAGCAGTCTTCTGTATTTGAGGCGCCTCTCGAGCGCAATGCATCGTCATAGCAACAAAACTGCGGTACTTACTGAGCAGAAGCGACCGTCACTCGGCGGAGATGACCAACGACTGAGTTGGTTTGGCAACACAAGCTTGCACGCGCTTCGGTTAGAAAAAGACGGCGATATATTTGTTTCGCGGGCGCCTCTGAGGCGCACGTTATCTCTCTAGGGTTAATATAAAAATTGTACTGAGATAAGAGCATAAAAAGTGTATAAATTATAGTTCGACTCAGGTGGTGGCCCAGTTGTGTAGCGGGCTCTTAATTCATTGATCCTCTATCCTCGGATCCTCACTCTGCCAAGACTTGTTTCTTATTTTCAAAAACATGACCGTTAGGCTTTCTAGAAAATGCAATTGAAATAAAAAAAGAATAGAAAATACACGTTAATAGAATTATAAATAGCAATTACAAAATATTTTCAGGTGTTACTAGCTCAAGGTGATGACGGTTTATATATTTAATTCTATTGGAGTTTTTAATTACTTCCCCATTTTAAGCATAAGGCGTCCGTCAGCGTCATTAGGGTGAGCTATTTCTGGGACCTTGTTCCAGAATTATGAAGATAAAAAAAAAAGGAGATGATATATCATTTAGTAATTTTTGTCGCAAAAACAACGAGAGTATATTTATTTTACCGTGGTTATGGTTTCAAATTCAATGCATTCAAATATTTATTAACGCTATTTAAATAAAACACTTTGTTTTTAACAACTTTGTATATGAAAAAGTAGTTCAAAACAAAGTGTTTTATTTAAATGACGCTGGACTCACAATACGGAGGTTCCGGGTTCGATTCTCGGTGAGAATACAACAAAAAAATGTGATTTTTCTCAAGCCTAGGTGTTTGTGATGTTGTTTCCCCTCTGTGATTGGGCCTCCTGGCCTGTTGAGGAGGTTAAATAAATAAATAAAATTTTAAAAAAAAGTTTATAAAGAATAACTACAAAGTGAGCGCTTCTAACATAAATTTCATATTTAGTAACGCCTTTATTAAAAGTATTATTTATTGATCTCAATACAAATTCATCATTTAAAAAAAACACAAGTAATATCCAGTGATAGAGCCGAGTTGTGGTATAGTGGTAGATTCGAAGACTCCGGATTAGAATCTCTAGGTTCGAATCCCACTTCAGCACAACTCGTTTTCTGCATTCTGGCACAGTTATTTTCAACTATTTTTGAAAGCAGCCTTACGGGAATCTGACATGTAGAGACATACATACAATCGGGAGGCGGACATGTAGAGACATACGTTAATATTTAAGGATACCGTTATTTAAACCATTAATTAGTTCTGAAAAGCTGTTGATATAAATGAGTTCGAGTGACTCAAGAGTAAGGCTCCAGGCATCTATACTCTGTTCACAGAGTCAAGAACACCGCTGTCTCCCTCTTTCTTCCATACGAGTCCGAGGCGATGCATCGAAGTATGGAGAAGAGAGGGAGACAGCGGTGTTCTTGACTCTGTGAACAGAGTATAGTACAGTGGTCCATCCAAATTTCATTCGAGTTTTTATGTTTCTTACATTAGGAGTACGGCTCCCTCGGCAGTGAATTATGGCGGTAATTCTAGGTTATGATTTCTTCACTAGCGCGGGAAAAATACGCAAATGGCGCAAAAAAGAAGGCGGGAAATTCTTTAAACTCGTTTATAAAATTTGATTGTAAGAAGCTTTTTATTAAATCATACTGTCTCTTCGAACGAAAATTTCAGAGAAGTGACATTCCATACTTGAAAATACTACCGTGTCTAAATGTGTCTATTATCAATAGGCATCTACGTCATCACAAGACATCAAACGTCACATGTTATTAATAATTTTAATATACAAATTATATTATAATACATTGTTTGTTTTCTTTATAAACAAATATGCATTTTAATAATGAACACAGTAATTATTAATAAAACACGTAAAGACGTGTTTAAAGAAAAGCACAAAATTGTATTAAAAAACATAGTGTCGTGAAAAACTCTTTTACTAATCAACTCTGCTTTGGTCTTTTGAGCAAGAAGGCAAAAAGAGCACACAGATATGTAGAAATACTTTTACTAGGAGACAGACACAAAGAAGATGGGACGGTGCAGTGAACTCAATGCGTTTCTTTAGGGATATTGCTACTCGTCCCACAAAGCTAAAGTGAGCATAATGCTCCTAATGGACGGAACAAATCTTGTATTTAAGGATCCTTAAAAAGAAATGTCCTTAGGACATATATTGACCTCTGGTGGTCGCGTTTAGTAGGTATGAATTTTTCGCAAATCGAAATAAAGCAGTGCTATTTTTATATTTGGTGAATATCTAGTAATAAAGCACTGAAGTTAATTTTTTATGCTTCCTTATCTAAATAATCAAGATATACATTTTTTAAAAAAAATGTTTTGCCGGAAATTTGTTTAAAATAGTTTAAAAAAATCATTACGTTTAAATGGATCATGAATCGCTTAAGTATTAATGATTTCAAATAAACTTTCAGTTTTTTTGTCGCCAGTCATTGTTCGTTGTTCCTGCAATCCGTTATTAATTTGCGTAATTTTTCTGAGTATAAAAAATATAATGTTTGATCCATTTTTTAAATATCTGTTCATTTGGTTATGTGAATTTACTGTCATCTATTACGTGATCTAGTTGCTAAGGCCATCATTATTTTTTTGATGATTTACGTTTCGTAACAACGATTTTCAGAGAAATCGTTTATCTCTTTTCTGTCATATTTATAGGTATATCATGGAAAAAGTAGGTAGGCGTTATCAAGTGGGTAGGTTTAATAAAACCTACTTGGTTAGGGCATTTTAAAATTGTTTTTAAATGTGTTTTAACGGTGTCTTGCGTCAATAAAATAAATGCCTACTCAATGAATAAAAATAATAATGGTGAAAACTATTAACATTTTATATTTTACAAAGGATGTTTTAAATTCAGCGACACGTGACACGGTCTCTTAAGTCGACGCCGACGCCAAGACCGATGACGACGCTGACTTTGAAGTGGGTAGGTACTAAGGAAAATAGGCCTATCGAAGAGTGATGAAGCATGGACGTGAGGGTAGCTAAAGAAATAATGAAAGCCTAAGTAGAAGGGCGTGATAAGAATAGAGCCCACTTTTTCCTCTGTCAAATTACATAAATTGTTTCTTTTATTCTGTTCCATTCTGGAGAGTGCGGAGTATCCGAATCAAAGCCTTTCAATAAAAGAAAGACTTTATTTATACGAACAGCCCTAATAAAACCATTATTGTTTTGTATTCAAGGATACAAGCTATGTTGTAAAAATAAAATAAGATATTATTTTGATGTTGGTACCTACTATTTTATTGTAGGTCAATTGGACAACTGATTTATTAATAAATATTGCTTTAAAATAATCCATCGCATCATATTGGTTTCTTAGAACAGCCAATTGCCCATTTAGAATTCGATAGCGCTGACCGCAGTTTTAAAATTTTTCTCTTCTTATATTATATAACCTGCGCCAGTATTCAGCTTATTCAAGACATTAATGATCCTTATATGTTTGTATATATGAGATATTTGTAAAACTCCAAATAACATGTTTGTATAATAAATAAACAAATTAAACAATCAAAAAAATTTACATTTCCAATTATTTTATTCTAAATAACAAGGGAAAAAGGTATTTGTACGCGTTGCTTACTTTAATTTGTATTTAAAAGATATGGCCTGTTTTTATTGTTTATCAAGTAAGTCAATATTGTAGAAAAATAAGATAAAATTATTATAATTCAAACGTCACAAACACAAAAACAGACGCTGAATAGAATAATTATTGCCAATCTATTCCATTATAACAATTTAATTAAATTAAGTTAAAGTATAATGATTGAAAAAAAGAATATCACAGTGGCAAAACCTATTTAAGCTTAATTAGTTCCATATAATTCATTTTAAATTTTATGCAATTAAAACATTTTTTTTTTCGCTAACCTTTAACTCATTTCATGTGATTAAGTGATTTTTATCCTATATATTTACCAACCAATGTTTAAAAAAAAAATGTGCTTTCAAATAAAAAGGGTCTGAATTCAATAAAGCCACTCAGACTGTTCAAATAAATACAAAAGAAGACGAGACCAAACTAATACGACTATCTTAGTGTGGAATTCTGATGGTTGGTTTGTTCGTTTATCGCCATCTATTTACGGTTCGCCGGGTCCAGAAAGCAGAAAGCAGTTCGCTTACCTCACTGCAGGAACTTCAAGTATATCCCATTCTACGGACATGTAGAACTCTGAAAGGTCCACACCCACCGCTACCACGTTGCTACCAGTCTTCTCGTCCATGTGACGAAGGTCTACCTAGATACACAAATCGAAAGCAAATATATTATATCCATTGCGAGAAAGATCCACCAAAACTATTACCCGTATTCAAAGATATACCTCAAGGTAAGAAATGTAGCTACATAGTGATTTTGTTTAAAAAATGATTTATTAATTTATTTTATGAATTTGTTTATTGATTCGTTTCTTACAAACACAATATTGTATTCCCATGAGTTATGAGACTCATTCTGAGAACGTTTGCCAATGGAAAACCAATAAAAATATTACGAAATTTCACACCGTAATTACTTACTATTAACTTTAAGAATTGATTAAAAGATGTCATGATATTGATTTTCTAGAGTATTGAGTGGATTAAGAATACTTCTATAACTACTACTTTTCCTTATCCGCACCCAGTGGTGCATAGGTCACTGCATTGGTACACCAAGTGCAGTGCATCTTGATATTTTTTATTACATGAAGTTCAGATGCTCAGTCTTACGCTTCAAGGTATCACACATGAACTATTAATATGAAAATACGGGAATCGAACCCGCGACCTCGTGCACGGAAGCCAAATGCGCTACCACTATGCTACTAGGCGAATTTAAAATATACGACCTAAACAAAATTTAAGTGAATTTATTGCAATATATAATAATTTTACCCAGACATTTAGTGGTCGTAAGTCCTGTAAGCCTAGTTGCTCCACATTCTTGGCTTAAGAGACATCTTAATCTTCGTTGAGGTCTTTTAATAGTAGCAATATAGTAATTTAAAATATTAAATAATTTTGTTAAGTTAAGATTAAGTAATGAAAAAATCGTTGGGTATATTAAACAAAACTGTTAGTGTTCGACAATAATTGAAAAAAAAGGGATATATGCAATGTTAAGCTAGGTGTATCTTTGAATATAAGTAGTACTAGATGTAGAACTACAAAATTCAAGCGTCTTTAAAGAAATTAAGACCGAAAGGATTGAAGATTGTAAAAAAATGCCCTGTGCATACTAAATTTTTAGTTAAAAATGCTTTTTTGAAGAAAAGTAAATTTGTATAAAAATAATTACATAAATAATATCTTATCATTAAAATAAAATTTGGCATATTAAAAAGTATTAGTAAACGAACAGGACAATTAAAATTTATAATTTTTTTATTAAAAGCACTAGAAGATTTCAACAATATTTGAAATATGTGAGAAGATTAAATTTGAAATAGGCGATAGTAATAAGTGAAAAAAATTGCTTGAAAAATGTTTTAAAGCTCACTGATAGTTAGTAAGAAAATATGAGTCAGACTTTGATTAATAATTTTGAAGAATGTTATTGAGCTTCTATGTTAGGAAGATTTTCTCCATTTTTCACAATTGACAAATTACCATATATGACAAATTTTTGAAACTACTATATATATTGAATTTGTACAGGAGCTTCCACATTTGAGTTTGTTTTTCGACAATTTTCATCATTTTTTCTCTCTGGTGACATCCGTTGAGAAGATTGTTAAGCATTTTTTTTTTGTGCAATCAATCTTTATTGGTGTAGGTAAGGCTCATCGAGCTTTATTACTTACTAGAAGACGCCTGAAAATGTCTCTCTACGTTTTGGTGCTAAAGAACACTAAACTTGTTTGTTTTAAATAATTCTGCTTAGGTAAATGTTCATTTTGTTTTCAATAACAGTACAAACTTTTAACTAAAATCTGACTCAATAAACTGAAGTCTTAAATGTAATATGCAAAGAATAAAAGCTCACATCTACTACTCAAATACATAGCATATTCTACGAAAAATGTATCATACTATTTACATTAAAATTAGTCTAAAACCTTAGAAAATATCCATTATAAATACACACTTCGGCAAATAATGCTAATTTGTTAATTTTTACAAAAAATAAACTGCACGGTAGTTAGGACTTTTTTATGTAAATAAATAAAAAAAACAATTATTATTGTAAGGTAAGATTTTAAATAAATCATGGAATTGTTTCGTTTGAACCTCCTGAGGTAAATAAATACGGAAAAAGGGCGAAACATTAAAATCTTACTGTTATTTTTTTTATAGTTTATTTGATGAATACAAGAAATTTAAAAAATATATATATTTAATATAAACGTGATTTGAGAAATCATTATTATTTTTTCTGAACTGGAATTAAAATATTTCTAGTTAAAATTAAAAATAAATAGCAGAATATACTACTTATATTTTTTTTTATGTTTCTCAAATCACGGATTAAGGAGGGCATTAATTCGTTTTATGAATAAAAAATTTACATCAACATTCAAAACTACGCAATAATTTTTATGTAAAAAATATTGGTTAAACATTACATCAGATACTACATAAATGCAAATCTAGTATTTTAAATACACACACCATCTAACAGAATATCTACACATACAATAAATGCACACTAATACATCTAAATTGCAGTATAACACCAAGACATTTAAACGTAAAATATTATACAAATATCTGAAAAACGTACAAAAACATATTTATATAAACATTATACATAATCTGAAAACAAAATGCTATTAAATATGCAGTTACAAATATGAAATAATATATTAATTAATTTTTTTAATACCTATTTTATTTATAAACTGCAGTATGGGGATTAATAAAAACGAAGAAAACTTCTTATTTAGTATTTACTCGAGTTAAATTTAATCTGAGCTATTCATAAATTGTGTATTTAAAGGCTATTATTCTGATCCTAGCTTAGAAGGGTTTCTTTGCTGAAAAAAAGTCAGGATAAGGTTTAAAGGGATTTCGTCCCATTTTAAAAAACAAAATACGCACTAAAGTTATTACATGAACCCTTTTTTTCAATAAATATTATAAAAAGGCACGTTAAGTTTAATGGTTTCCATCTTGGTTGCTCTTAGACCTGCGTCTACTCCCCTAATTTAATAATTCTGGAATTATTTTAATTTAGAAAAAATATTTGATTGTCAAAAGTACAAAAAACGCTGCGAGTTATTATGAAGTAATTTTAAACAATTATGTATGATGTTATGAAAGCAGTTAGTATTCATAATAAAAAAATGTTTAACTCTTATTTATAAAGGCTTTTTAGGTTAATATTAAATTAAAAATAAAAATGATTTTATTGAAAAATAAGGATTCAAGACGACAAAAAACGGAAACATGAAGTTTTGTGAATTTTATTTTAAAATAGGTAAAGTCGTTTAATAAAAAAACGGTGATTGAAAATCATAAGCAGCAAAATAACAATATTTGTTTTATAAATAAAACGTAAATTTTATAAAAATAAATTATACATGTCCTAATAATAATATGTATCCTAATAGGAATTAAACTGTGATCATAATATTGAAAGTTAAAAATATAATGTGTAAATATTTAATGATATAATTTTTATTTATGTGTATATATTTCAATATGTACGTATTTTAATATTTTCGTGCTTTGTTTTTCGTATATTGCATTCGGCTAAAATGGTGGGTTATATTTATATTCATTTATGTGTTATTCCACTTTTACCAATACAGAGTAGGTACCACATTCATATACAATAGATCAGGAAGAAATGTGGCATTATCATCATTCTAGAAGATATTCTCAATCTCAAACGAAACGTGTACTTTGGAATGTAATGGTGGTTAAAATATCGTGACTCGATTCTGTATTTTAAGCAAATTAGTTTAAAAGTGGTGGAGCGAATTGCTTGAAATTGAAATGGGCCGGTCACAAAGCCAGAATGACGGACGACAGATGGACAAAACGCTTTCTAGTGTGAAGACCGAGAAACCAGAGGCCTCAAGGACGTCCACCGATGAGATGGGTGGACGACATCAGCAAGTCTGCTGGAAGACAGTGGATGGGGGCGGCGAAGGATCGGGAGGAGTAGAGACGGCAGGGGGAGGCCTATGTCCAGCAGTGGACCTCAACGGGCGGAAGTGATGATGATGAGTTTTAAAACAGCTGTGTTTTTATACTAAGATTTGGTACCTATTATTGACAATATTTTCAGGAATATAAAAAAGGACGGGAATTTGTAACCGGCTAAAAAACAACGGATAGAAAAGTGTGAAATGAAAATATGTCATCACAATCAATTTTTTTAGGATACAAAATTTCAAATAAATTGTTTTTTAAACAAATACTTTTTTAAGCATATTTTTAAACGTTGCAAATGTTTTGAATATTCATCATCGTTCCATACCCGCTCCCTGTGTGGAGCATATGGATTCCACAAACTTCCTCCAGGCCAAGCGATCGGCAGCCAGTTCTCGTGCATCCTCCCAAGTCAGGTCCACGTCCCGCAGCTCTGATGCAAACCACCGACGGATTGTTAACAGTGGACGTCCAGTACGAACGCCGAGAACCTAATGCCTTATAAAATAGGCAATACCTTACAAAATACAAAAATATTATTTACCTAAAAATAAATTACAAAAAAATTTATCCATTATGATTAAAAATTTAAAGATTGTTTAAGTTTTATTATTTATACCATCGTAATGAATAACTGTTGATAATTGTCATTTCTTGCATCGTGTGTGCTGCTGAAACCATTAATAGTTCAATCACTTAATTTTTTGTGCCTATGTTATTCGGGGGGTGAAATTTCATATCCAAGTATTATAATATGTGTCGCCTTGAGTAAACATTTTAACAGTCCTGTACTACTGGATGATTCCTAATGGTACTAAATTTCATACAGCTTTATATCCTGATATAATATGTATTTTTCTTATACCAACAACATATTTTTTTATTTATCTTATTGTACATTAAATATTAATTTATCATTTGTTAATAAATCTAGGATTGTAGGAATGTTGGGCTGTTCACAAATTATTCGAATGAGATATTTTTTTAAAAAGTATCAACTAAACACAAGTAAAAAAAATCCCCTTCCTGAAATTCCCTCGAACATATAACAATCAGTACCAACTTTTTTCCAAATCCTCGAAAGAAAAGACAGGAAAAGGAATAAGATTTTAATCTTGGACGAAATTATTTTTTTTTCAAACATTTTTAAAAAATCGAAACTATTTTTTTTCCTGAGTAATGGGAATTCAAATTCTAAAAAGAAAAAACTAAATGTTTTTACTCTTTCAAGTACGGTACTCATAATTAACGTTATATATTTTTATGTTTTTTAAATATAAATTAATAGGAAATCAATATAATCTCATGATTTTTGCACAAATATCAAAATACGATTTTCAATGAAGCCTTAGCGGCTTGAGCTTGAAAGTAGGAATCCATTCTTGACGGAGTGGGGGTTCAAACTAAAGATCTCTGGACTAATTGACCGCGATTATTTCAGGAAATATATCATTATTTTTAGCAGATTATTTTGAACCAACCAGTACTACGAAGGTTCCGTAGAAATAGATCTTCTAGCAGAAGAAAGTGAACATGGGAAGATGGTGACGGGGATGATTTATTATCATTTGCAGCAATGCTCGGCAGCTAAGGGATGATGGGGAGTTTTTACTATATGCCTTTATCGCGAGAAAAGGTTCTAGTCACGTAGTATTTCCCCATTTTTTTTGTCGTTTAGCATTTCAAATGTATGGAGAACGTCACTGTCATGACTTCATTATTGTTATAGCCTTTACTAATCAGAGAAAACGCTAGAAATTTAGTTAAGAATTAATAATGGTAGGTGTTAACGAGGTTTTAAATATTTCTTCTATAAGTTTTAAGAATATATGTAATTTATTTATTAATTATGTTTTGGTGTGGGATGAATTTAGTATATTTTCTTAAATTTTTGTGCAAAATTTATCTGTAAATAATAAATTAATGTTATAAATGTTGAATTGTTTATTTTTTGTATGTGAGTAAAACGTTCCAAATAATTTAAAAAAAATAAGCGTAAAACATGAACAGGCCTAAGAAGCAAATTATTATACAAATGTACGGCTAGTTAAAAAAAAAAAAGCAGGGTACAAACACCAAAAATAATGCATTAAAATCATGCGAAAATTAACAAACAACACACATCAGGCAACGAACATAACAATTATGTTAAAAATATAGACGTTAACAGTAATTAATAAAAAAGACAACATTCATTTTGAAGCTAACATTCACGAGTGCATTTTGAATTAGGTTGCTAGAATATTAAATTTATTAGTGACGTGCATATAAAACAAAATTTTAGGGAACACTGACAAAGATCGAAAATACTACAAGAAGACTATTTTTTTAAAAACTTGTCTATTTTAAATTTATAACTTATCGGTACGTTAACATAAAATTAGGGAAGCAAGTGCATGGGATTATTTGTAAGACTATTTGACTGTAAATCATTGTAAAAAATCAGGAAATAAGAATAAATTTTGACATTGTGCTGGGTAAAAGTGCGATGAACATAAAACTAAAACTTGTGGTATTTATTTGAGGTTAATTGACTTATTTGACTCATTGTTGCAATCATTATTTTTCTCTATATTTTTACAATCACAAGCAGAGCTATTAGTGATTATTTTCTAATTTACAGTTCTAGGCAAACATGGTTACATTACACCAATACTGTAAAGCTATTAACTGTATATAGTGTTTTGTATGGTTATATTAATTAATACCAAAAATATATTGTTATGAATGTCCAAATGGACAAAGGTATAAAATCTGTGCGTTATTTTAATGAAGTTTTAGTTGAGTTGTTGTTGAAAGTAGGAATCAATAAACGGAGAATTTTCAATTTTTGTTTTAAAGGAATGGATTTTTTTTTGATGGAATTTTTATCATTATTTTTAAAATTTAAATCTGTAACCAACCATGTACTTACGAAGGTTCCGTTAGAAATAGATCTTCTAGCAGAAGAAAAAGTGAACATGGGAAGATGGTGACGGGGATGATTTTATTATCATTTGCTGCAAGCATGCTCGGCAGCTAAGGGATGATGGAGGAGTTTTTACTATATGCCTTTATCGCGAGAAAGGTTCTAGTCACGTAGGTATTTCCCACTTTTTTTTGTCGTTTAGAACATTTCAAATGTATGGTGAACGTCACTGTCATGACATTCATTATTGTTATAGCCTTTTACTAATCAGAGATCGCTAGAAATTTAGTTAAGAATTAATAATGGGGGTGTTAAACGAGGTTTTAAATATTTCTTCTATAAGTTTTAAGAATATATGTAATTTATTTATTAATTTTTTTGTTTTTTGGTATATTTCCTAAATTTTTGTGAATATTTATCTGAAAATAAAATAATTTACCTAAATTTTGTGCAAATTATCTGTTAAATAATATATTACTGTGAATTGAATTTTATTTTTTGTATGTGAGTAAAACGTTCCAAATAATTAAAAAAATAAGCGTAACAACATGAACAGGCCTAAGAAGCAAATTATTTATAAAAGTGTACGGCTAATTAATAAAAAAAAAACAAGCAGGGTACAACACCCATAATATAATGCATTAAAATCATGCGAAAATAAACAAACAACACACATCAGGCAACGAACATAACAATTATGTTAAAAAATATAGACGTTAACAGTAATTAATAAAAAAGACAACATTCATTTTTAAAGCTAACATTTCACGAGTGCATTTTGAATTAGGTTGCTAGAAATATTAAATTTATTAGTGACTGGCATATAAAAACAAAATTTAGGGAACACTGACAAAGATCGAAATTACTACAAGAAGACTATTTTTTTTAAAACTTCTCTATTTTAAATTTATAACTTATCGGTACGTTAACATAAATAGCGGACAAGTGCATGGATTATTTGTAAGACTATTTTGACTGTAATCATTGTAAAATTAGTGAATTAGGAAGTGCATGGGATTATTTGTAAGACTATTTTTGACTGTGCTGGTTGTGAAGTGCGATGTTGAATTTGTGCTGGGAATGTGCGATGAACAAAAACTAAAACTTGTGGTATTTATATTGAGGTAAATTGAACTTATTTGACTCACTGTGCAATCATTATTTTTCTCTAAATTTTTACAATCACAAGCAGAGCTATAAGTTGATTATTTTCTAATTTACAGTTCTAGGCAAACATGGATTACATAACACCAATACTGTATAAGCTATTAACTGTATCATAGTGTTTGTATGGTATATTAATATACTATAAATATTTGTATGGAATGTCCAAATGGAAAAGGTATAAAATTTGTGCGTTATTTTAAGTTGTTTTAGTTGAGTTGTTGTTTGTTGTAATAAAATGTTTTTTTTTTTTTTGATGGAGCCCTTTTTCTACTACAAATATTAATTAAAATTTAAATCTGTAACAAAAAACATAATACTTACTATTTTTACATTTCTAATTCCTTTAGAAAAATTTAACCTATCTATATTATTTGATAATTAGAGATAAAATATGCGATTGCGATTTTAAAGTGCCTAAAATGATATTGATGAATCATAAATTAAACTCAATCAAACTTTATAATAACATCAAGATAATCTTAAATTTTGTCTACGCTGAATTTTTTTCTAGGTCTAAAAAAAAACCAGACTATGTTCATTTATTTTTTATTATAAGTTTGCTGCTCGCAATTACTGAAGGTATTCGAAAACTATTTGATATTTATTTTTATCTACATTAATATCACGAGTACCATGTTTTTTGTTACAAATTGTTGAGCCTTCTTAAAACAGGGTAATTAAATTAATTTAATTTAATCTGAAATTTAATAATTAATTTATCTGAAATTATATACTAAACTGCATTTCAATGTATTTTACAATGTAGGTATATAAGAATAAACTGTAAAAAAGCTTAATAATGCCTTTGCAAACATGCTTCAATCTGGTGTGAAAAATGATGACACTTGTAAAAGTTTGCAGCCAACATGCGCCGTGAAAAAAATTCTAATATAATATTATCACCAGGGTATCGAAATTTTATCATCTATATTATTTCGAGAGGAAATGAGAAATTTCCAAGGGTAATAATACGCACCTTTTTGGAAAGGGAAAAAATTAAATTAATTTAAGTCTCAATTAAACGGTTTGTGCAGGGCAGGTATCATCCCACGGAAAATATTATTTGGTGGTGAAAATTTGTGGTCTGTAACGCCCAAAAAAACGTTACAAAATTTAAATTAGAAATTCCATGGAATGGTGTATTGAAAATGTAACAAATAGTGTAAATGTGATGTTGCAAAATGTGTTTCATAAAAAAACAAATAGTGAATTGTGGAAACATTCCTTGTTTGCTAAAATATTGGAATCCCTGACTAATAATACAAGAAACAAAAATAACGGAAAACTGCAGTGAAAATATGAATATATCAAATTCATTCCCGTTGAGGTTTCAATAGGAATTCGCAAAAACTGTCAAAACAATATACATTCATATTTCAGCATACGTGAATTTAAAGCGGAATATAAAAAATGATTGAAATATGCGCAAAACTCAAAAAGTGATTTCTATTATGCACTATCTCAAAATGCCAAAAGAAGACATCAGTACGCAAATTGTAAATGGAACCCTAAAAACAATGTTGACACGAGGTACGCAAAACAACAATCACAATTAGAGAACAAAAACATATGATGGACCACGTAATATGCGCCATTTTTCTAAGGCATTTTCATGTTCATTCATGCAGTAAATAAAAAAGGCAATAGGAGAAAATTTACGAAAATACTGTGCTTGTTTTTCCGAACGTGGCCTCGTTATTGTATGGACACTCGTGAAGGCGCAAAAAAAGTCAGATGGAAGAATAAATTTACTATATTCTTGTTTTCACTTGTCGCCAAAAAACTTTGCCTGGTTTGAAATTGGTACTTATGTACAAATTGTGCACTTATGGCAATATTCCCATACTTTTATTAGACTTTTCCATTGTAAAACATTAAAATTGCAAATGACTGAACTAGTCTATGACAAAATTTCTCTTTATTTTTCTTCTTTTATAGCCATTTGTCATCCACTGCTGGACAAAGGTCGTCAATTTTAAACCTAAATACAAAAAATTTATAATGTCTTAAGAAAAAATAATTCAAATACTCGTTCAGTAGATATTGATTATCAGTTTAAGCTCTAAACAATTCGGAAGTCGGTCAAAAGTTTAAGAATAATTTAGCCATAATGTTTTTTTAGCTTAAATAAGAAAGTATTCGGTTAGGCGTGTAAACGAAACTTGCGTAACTTGATCAACATTGTTTTTAGTCGTGTAACAGAGATAACAATCATGATACCAATGAACACATCAATCATCAATCAAAAAGTACACTGATTATAGACAAACAGTCACATAATTCAAAAATGTAATGAGTATTGGAATATCGATTGAGGTTTAAATCGAGCCAGCAAGCGGTTGCAAAGGTTGCCATTCCCCAAGGTTGTCACCTTGAAGCCGTCGTAAGTCCAACTCCCTAACTTCAACACGCAGGTTTGGACGTCGTAGGGAAAGAATTCGACGTCTATCGAGCAGGAGGACTTATACACTGCTGGGGGCTGCCATACCACCATCCCTGTGTGGTACACTGTTGCCTTGGTCATCAGAGTTACTTCATAGTTCCCATCCGCGCTGGAAGGTAAGCAGACATAACAATTTGGGGTGTTTCGGTGCTGTGGTCGGGCATGTTGTGTGAAAAACTACCGTCGCTGGCCTTTTTCCAACAGTACAATTTCGTGCTTATGTAAGGAGGTGTTTATGTGAAAAATACGTCGCTGTATCAAGTAGATTACAGCAAAAAAAACTGCTTAAAAACGCAAATCCATGCATTTATCACATTTGAAAACGTTGAGCAAAATGCATGGATTTCTGTGTATACTTAATGACAGTGTGTATTCTTCACGTAAACTAAAAACCATAACCAAATCGGTACGAAAAGTTATGTGAAAACACTTGAAAGTACAATTCTTAATCACTTATTAAAAAGCAGAAGTCAGGAAAAGTACTGTATCCTGTTATCTGCTAAGAGGCTGATGGTTCCTTTATCAGCTTTTTACATGCGTGCCACATTGCCTGCAAAACTTCCTTGATTCATTTATTTTATATAAATGTTAGAAGCTTAGGATGTAGTACCCAGTTTGAGCTTTTGCTTCTTTATTAATATTAACACCTCGATATGATATAAGTTTGTAAGAAGTAGGCCAACGACAGCAGTTTATAAAGTAATGTATAGATTTGGAATATATTTAAATGTAAGTGTTTTTTATGTAATGGGAACATTGGTAAGATGTTGGTAAATTGGCAAAATATCCTAACCATATTTGTTAGTAAGTGTAAAAAAACGAATGGAATAAACAGAAAATAAATTTACGTCACTTGGGTTTCATCTTGACGAAACACACAAAACCATGCATTTTTCTTAGAGTTTTATCAATCTTTTAAAGTTTTGAAATTCGTAGAAATATGCATGGTCGTGGATTTACCCTGTATTATGTTGATGACCAATCATAACTCAATACGATAAAATATAAAACAAAAAATAAAGGCAGTGTAAATATTTTTATAATATTTATTCAAACTCATTTATTTTGCGTTAACATATATTTTTAATGCATTTGTCACTGGGTAACCCCGTTAGGCTTATAGTTTTATTAAAAACGTTATTTTTAGTAATTAAACGCGTAACAAATAATAAACTTAGTTTTTTTATTGTTATTTTTCAGATTTTTTGTGCTATGGCAAGATATCGAATTATATCTATACAAATACGTAAAGTACCCAATCATAGTAGATAGTAGTTTATTTTAAACTAGTTGTATGAATGTCGATGTTAGTACATCAGAGATTAGGTACAAGCAATTTACATTTAGCTAAACGACAAACGACTTACAAATGGACGCTCCGTCTCAAGATAAGCTTATGTAGACTAAAACAGTAATATTCTCGCCTGTATAATGTACATCTGTTATTAAAGCTAACTACTCCGATTTAAGGTTCTAAGCGATCCAATTGTAGCTAATGGATGCGGTTTTTACGTACGCAAACCTTAAAATGGTTTAATTTTATTCAAAAAACAATTTTTTTCAAACATTTTGTATTCACACAAATGATCTGATAAATATAACAAATAAGGAACAAAACAATTAAGAATCTTTACTTTCAATACAAGTACAAAAATAATCAAACATGTGAAATCTAATATTTCAAAAATTTCCACGTTTTTTCACGTTTTTTGAACTACTGAATTATTCCTACTAAGGATTTCGAGGAAGGCCGAGGAAGACATGGCACGATCAAGTACAACAAATACTTGAAAATTTTTGAAAAGTCGGAATAATCGACGTGCGTGCATGAGAAGATGTATGAATGAGATGTATGAATGAGAAGGAAGCAAGGGAAGTGTGCCAGGACAGAGTGGTATGGGTTCTATCCTCTCTGCCTACCCCTTAGGGGAAATGGCGTGATGGTTAGTTAGTTTTGAACGGTTCCTTCCAAGAATAAATCACTAGCAGGTACAAATAATAACTTCATTTAAAGGTATTGTATATTGTATGGTTAATGCATATCTGTCTCAACTTAATAATAACTATTACAATAAGCTTTTTCAATTTATGATCAGATCTTCTAGAAATACGAGTAAATACGCACTTAAAATATGTAAGCCAGTTAAATTATACATTTTCTCACATTATTTTAGTTTTGAATGTCTTTGTATGCACTAAAACCAATATTTTTCTGTATATTTCAATATGCAGCAAATAACATTTTAAGAGCACTAAGACGGCTCTAAAGCTTATATTTCTGGAATTCAATGCAGAAGCGCATATTCAATAGGTACGCTTGCGTTGAACTTTTTGAAGATAAGCTTTTATAGTTTCATATGCAATGTGCATTTGTTTGATAGTTCTACGTGATTTGAATTTTCAAGTACAATAATAGTATGCACTTCTAAACATACAAATAAAATAACCAAGTTTAATGTACCATAAACTAAACTATTTAGATGTTTGTTAAACCATTGTGGTTAAGTGGTTAGAATCACGGACTCTGGATTAGAATCCCTAGCTACAAATCCCGCCCCACCCCAGCTAGTTTTCTGTTTTCAGCCACAGTTATTTCCGACCGTTGCAATGTAGCCCCGAAATTAAATACTTTAGTTAAGAACGCAAAAATTTAACAAAAATACAAATATCTTAACAGGGACCCAAAAGTTTGGTCAGGAAATACGGATATTTGATCGTTTTCAAATACTAATTGATGTATTCCTATTCAAAATCCAAAAACTACATTAAATATTTTTTTTGAAATTGTATTTCATTTATTTGATATTCCTTTTTTAACGTTTATTAAATGAACAAGAGTATCAATATCCGGAAGTCAAACTAATTTTCTACCAAATACTCAATTCAATACTTGGTGAACATTCCCAGACAAAATAGTTTTCCTTTAATTTCCCAAGTTTCTTGCACCGACAACTTAACTTTACTTGACTATTACGAACTTTTGCGTTTCTTGAGAACTTAAATATACATGTATTTTATATTTGTAGATGAATCAGAAGGAGAAAACAAGAGATGAAACGAAAATAAAATAAAACAGCTTAAAAAAGAAAATTTTTACTGATTATTGATTGATATGGCATTTATTTTGTAGAACTCCATGATATTTTATGTCAAATCAAAAAACGATTTTTTTGGTTCTACGTAGAACCAAAAAATCGTTTTTTTTGATTTTAACATAAAAAAAAAAAAAAAAATAAAAAAAAAAAAAAAAAAAAAAATTTACTGTTTATCTTTTATACACATGAAGTAACAAAACTCGTAGTACAACCCGAAAATTGGTGAATCTACATCATATTTGGAGTCGAATGTGTAACGTGGCGTTTGAATTTAAGCTTGAAAAAAAAAATTTTCATAAAGGCATTCATTAGTACCGCATATTAAGTAAAATTTGCAAAAAAAAAAAAAAAATCTTCGTACTCAATTTTTCGTTCGTTTGGGACAAAAAAAAAAATCTACAACATCGATTCCAAATATGATGTAGATTCACTGGTTTCCCGCTTGTACATCAAGTTTTGTTACACCATGTTCATTTAATCTAACTATTATTACATATTTTATTAATAATTAGTAATGAAATAACATTTTAAAGTTCTTTTATTATATCTACAGAGCTGCCTTCTAAAATCATTTATTCCGTTTACTTCTTTGACGGTCTCAGGGAGTCCATTATATTTTTAAATCCTTTGTACATTATACTGTTTTCAGTACATCTTCAAGTCTTCAAATTATTTTTAATTCTGGTGTTATACCCATGGGTGTTGCGGTTAAACTGAACCTTTGTCATAAAATAATCTGGCAATAGACCATTTAGCGTTTTACGTATAAACACCATTATATATATTTTTTTAAATAGTTAGTTTAGTTAAGTTTTATCAATTTAATAAATTTTATTTATTTATTTATTATTTCGTAATATATTTTTATTTGACCAAAAAATATAAAATAAGCCTGAAAAACATTTAGGGTTTGGGGTAACCATTTTCCAGTAGCTTAATTGAACTCAAGATTTAGAGAATAAATATTCGTATATGTTGGATTGACATTTACGTAAAATTTCACTTTTAATACATATTTAATAATGTAGAGTGCTTTTAAATTAGTGATGGAGTAATTTTTTCAGAATAAGCAGGTAAATGGTTTAGTTAAATTGAGTAAATATATATGTGTTAGTGTAAATTGTATAGTTTAGTTGAACGGAAAAGTTTATTCCATTGAATAAATAACAAAAATTAAATAATAACTTATGTACAAATAAAATAATTGACATTACAACACATTAATCTAATTTATTAATGTCCACCTGAAAGAAAATTGTATTATGTAAAACCACTCACGTAATAAGCTAGGTTTTAAATAAAAGCAAGCTTAAAATCAAATCAAAATTGGCAAAAATCGACAAAACATAGCTCGTATCTGAGTAATAATATATATTTTTTTTGGTCTATGTTCATACCAATGTAACCCAGATAGAAGCTTCGGGAAAATAATAAGAAGGCCAAATTTCTCCAATCTACCGTGCAATCAATTTCAAATCCTCACAAACGATTTGAATGGACTGAAGATAAGCGGGTCGTTACTGATCAGAACAGTTTATGTTCTTATCAAAACTATCTTTAAATACTTTTCTAAACTAACACAAAAAGTAAAAAACATTAGTTAAGGTTGGCAACGGAAATTTTAGTTGCTATTGTGTCTACTCAAAATAAAGCGAAAAATTCTAAAGTGTACTTACATAATTATTGTCAAAATAAGTTTACTTTGAATAAAAGTCATATTTGATCAAATAAGTCATTTGATCAAAAATACACCTTGCTAATAAAATACCAAACCAAAGCGGTGAACCTATCAGCAAGGTGTGCTCTTATTTGCCTTGAGTTTTCATCAATAACATTGTAAAAAAATGTTTCACTTAAATTTATACAGCAATGGCTCAATAGCGCTGTAAAAACATTTTTAAAAAACAACATCGTAACTCATTTTGTAGTTACTATGGGCTTTGGCGTTTGAATACTTGTCTCAAATGTGTTATTTTATTTATTACAGTGGATATTAATGACGTTTATTAATTATTAGCTAGTTACATAACTGTTAGAAATAGTTTTAAAAACATTTTGAGTAGGCACAAGCGTGATTTTGTGTTGATTATTATGATTAAACTCAGCTTATCTTCAATCGTAATCCAACAGAATACTATAATATATGTAAAGTAGATACACAATATGTACAGTTCAGAAAACAGTATTTACAGCATGAAGAATGACAGCTGTGGCTAAGGGAATCAGTAGAAAGCATTCCCCAACGGCCCTCGAGTGGCCTTACCTTAAACCCATCGTAAGTCCAACTACCGAACTTTAGCACGCAAGTCTGTTCGTCAAAAGGGAAATACTCCACGTCTATCTCGCACGAGGATTTGTAGATGGCTGGAGGCTTCCACTCCACTAAGCCTTGATGGTAGATGGTCGCCTTCGTGGCGAGAGTAACCTCGAAGTTGCCGTCAGCGCTGGAAGATAATATGGTTCTACTATGCTCGTTTAGTCCGTCAGATCATGCAAACTTAATCCTCATCACTAATTATTATTCAAGTTCCATTGGACCTGTCATTATCCTCAATTAATAATCAATATACCATGAAGGTTTGCATGGTAGTTCATGCAAACCTTCATAATTTTTTTTCAAAAATCATACAATATTTTTTTATTTTCGGGAAATTCCAGAATACAATAAATTTTCGTGCAAACCTTACCTACATAACTTCAACGTATATCATTCAGATTTCAACATTTCTAGCAGTCCCTTACATAAATAATCTGTCAGTTCAACCTTGCAAACTTTAAATGACACTACATATATGCCTGTCTTATGTACTGTGGATATTTCATTGCCCTATAAAATACAATGTAATTCAGCTGCACGTAATCCACGAATGTTTAAATTCATTAAATCATTAAAAAATATTTTTTTTACTTTGTTTTAATTTTATTATCCTCAATAGGCCAATCACATTGGCGTACAACTCACCGAGAATCGAACCCGGAACCTACCGGAATTACGCGAAGGAATCCGTTTAAAATTAATTAAAATCATTTAAGTTTCATAAATTCTAGTAATATCCCTTCCAAATCAATATTTACAAAACGGAACCATACTTTTATTGGACAAGAAGTAAATCTTCAAAATTATCCTAGTTAACGAAAAAAAGATTCACGCTTTTGCAAAATGGTTTTAATATGCCCAATGCCCATACAATCCTTTATTTCAACCAAACATAATTTTAACAATTCTTTGTACAAAACCCTTAGAGTGTTATTTATCTTTTTTATTGCATTCTAGAAAAACAGCAATCGTGATTTTTTCTGGGGCTTGTAGGAAATAGGTTTTTTTCATCATTCCTTGCACACATCATAAAACGCATTTTTTTCCACAAAACGACAGTACAAAAAAACGAAGGTTTGGTTGCATTTAATATAACAATAATTCATTACATTTTAAAATTAAATTACGTGTGTAAACATAAAACAAACACTGTAAAACTCAACAAAAAAACATTGTGGTGGATTGAAGGAATATGAAGAAGTAATTCAAGGCCAGTATAAAAATTCATAAATAATCAAACTAATACAAAACATACAAATTTAGAAAGTATCATGTGATTACAGAGCAATAAATTTTAAATTTTACCTTAATTATAAAATAATTACACGATTTTCGATTCATCATCCACCCGATTTAAAGCGTCAGGATTATGATCTAATTCCTGTCCCGAGTTTCGGATAAATATCCGTTCCGTTATTATCTTTCATTTCCGTTAAAGTATTTCCTGAATAGTTCAGATCCGCTCTTTCCTTGTTTTGTTTTTCTTACGCAAGTCTGTACGTGAAAGGAATACTAAATTATCCTTTCCGTTAAGAGAAGGCACGTGATACAGCCTCTTTTTCGTTTTATTTATAAATCTGGATGTAAGCTAGGGGCACGATACAATCAGAGTAAGCACCTTCGTAGCTTAATACGAAAACTTATGAACAGTCGTTGGATTAAATGTCAGAGAGCTTTTTTCTAGAGCAGCTTAAAAATTAACCGTTTAAAGTGATAGAGGAATAAACTTTCGTTTCTAGTACAATAATACATATCCTAAATAAATTACTCGAAATCGAACTTTTTCGAAAGGGTTACCTGTTCAATTTTATTTGTAGTGTTATGATTCAACCAGGATGTTTTTTAAAATAGTTAATCTGCCGTTTGATCACTGAATGACCGCTAACTGGAAATAATACAATTTTGTTTACGAGCAAAAAAAGTGAAAAATGTTGCCTCTAGAAGTTCTGCAGATTGAATTTTTAGCTAGGCTTAACAAAAGACAAACGTAAGTTATTCTAGGATCTAGAGATAGTATTTTTCACCTTTTTACTAGTAGACAAAATAATTTATTTGTGATCGGATGGTAGAAATGCGATTTTTTTAAATATGAATTGGCGCGATGGGTTGTATTTAAAAATCCGCTGCTAGTTAAAAGCTTTCTGAGTACATAATTGAAATGAGGTGTAGAAAAGTGAGCGGGCATGACGTTATTAATATTTTTAAGACTCATTTTCTATTAACTAACTAACTTACTAAGTAACCATCACGCCATTTCCCCGTAGGCGTAGGCAGAGAGGATAGAACGCCATACCACTCTGTCCTGACATACTTCCTTTGCCTCCTCTACATTCATACACCTTCTCATGCACATACGCCGATTATTCCGACTTTTCACATGGCCATTTTCAGTACCTGTCGTACTTGGTCATGCCCATGTCTTTTTCTCGGGCGTCCTCGGCTTCTACATCCAGGCACACTTGCATTTTAACTTCTCATTCGCTCCACATGACCAAACCATCGTAAAAGCTCTTTCTTAATTTTACAGTGGAAATGATACACAGTATAAAATGAACATGACTAAGTGCTATTTCTCTTGTAGGTAATTATATCGGTCGCTGTGGTTAAAACGAATTACAGACTCGTTGCATATGTAATTTTTACTCCCTATTTTAGCCATGTTCTATAAGCCCGGATAATATTGCTAACCCGTCCTCTAAAGTCACAGTCCGTGATTAATACGTGATGGAATAATGATGAGAAAGGATCACAATGGAATGAAAATCATTTTGATATCGAGTCACCTTCAATATTTTTTCATCGCTTAATACAGATTTTAGTTTTGTTACGCCAGCGCTGAAAAAAAGGGGCAGTCTAATTTTTAAATACCTACCTATGAAATAACAGCGGTTAGAAATTTAGATACATATGTTAAGTCATTTTCGGGACAAGACCCCCTGGTTTTGTCGGGACAAATCATCGAAAGGGTCGAGAGCTTCAAATACCTGGGAGCGTACATGACAGAAAACGGCAGAGTTCAGAAAGAACTGGGAGTGCGGCTTGGAGTAGCGGGCGCCGCATTCAACAGTATGAAAGCTGTCTGGAGATCGGATGTTTACTCGGTTAAAACAAAATTCCGCCTTTATAACTCCTGCATCACACCTGTTCTCCTCTATGGCTGCGAATCGTGGCACCTAACCAGGGCCCAAGATAGCAGACTTCTGAGTTTTGAGAATAGGTGTCTTAGAAGAATTTTAGGTGTGCGGTGGTTTGACTTTGTAAGGAACACAGAGGTGAGGCAACGGACACAGCAACCTTGGTATCTACTGTCATCCGGCGAAGGCGTTTCGGCTGGCTAGGCCATATACTACGTATGCCTCCCGAGAGCCTTAACCATGCTTGCCTATTTTACAAGGCATCAGGTTCTCGGCGTCCTGGTCGTCCACTGTTGACGATT
>JAGVSP010002334.1:0-26672 GCA_022494985.1 Micrasema minimum | reverse complement strand
AAGAGATTTCGTTTTGACAGACTTCCTCAATTTACTCTCAGATAATTTGCAACATCATATTTCAAACAATTTTGTAGATTTGGTTTTTTTACATGTTCCACAACAACATCTTCAATTTTAGCTTTTAAATATTTACTCATGTTATTTATTTCGACAGAAGAAGAAATTTTTGGTTTCAACGCAGTTTTTGATGCCAGGTTTTCGGTATTCAAAACAGGACTTTCGTTTATCGAAATGAGCCTGTGATCAATGGTTTCCTTGGGAACTTCTAAAATTGACCCTAAAGATGAAGCAACATTACTTGAACTGGATCTCTTTAGTTTTTGACTTGAGCGACGATTAAATGGACTAGGTGATTTTTCTCGTTCCAGTCCCATTTCATTTATAGCATTATCTGATTTAGTTTTCATTTGTTTGTAATTAATGTCATTATGGTCGAAATCACTCTCCACACTTTTTTTCTTCTTTTTAGATCCAATTTTATTAATTTCAGCAGAAGTTTTATAAATCTCAGGTTTACTCAAAGACTTTTCTACAAGCTTAGTACTTAAATTTTCATCTCGAATAAGTGCATCAAAAAATGAAGCTTGTTCATCGAGCATTTCTCTTGAGAATCTTCGTTGTTGGCGGCTTTCATTTATATCAGTCAAAGTAGAAAATTGTGGTAGTCTGTTTATTACATTCTCAGATTTTGAGTCAGTACAGTTTTCTACACCCGCATCCACATGCTTAAGCGCGCTTTGTCTTTGGGAAGAATGGCGTCGTTTAACGATAGTTGGTGTAGCTAAATGACTTATCAGTTCTGGGGAGTCTTCTTTAATCTTCGTAATTGGTTTTTCTTCTGGAATGATCTCGCCATCTCCCTTATCTCTTATTTTAAATTTATCAACAAGAATTTCTCCTGGCGTTTTTTTCTGTCTCTTATCCTTGTATACAAGGTCTTCGGATAAATTTTCACGCCATTTGGATTTGGGGATTTGCTCCAAGGCTATTGTATTCGAGAACATAATTTCCGGAGATTCTTCTTCCGATATTTTTGCATTTCTGGGGGAGTCTTTGTCTTTCCGGCGAACCGTATGAAGGCGAACTACAGATCGACCCCTCCGAATGGTACTGCGGCCCCTTTCTATGCCATTCTCATCCGTTTGAAAAGTTTTTTCACTAGTCGGACTAGGCGCTTTGTACGTGCTCGGATGACTTACTCTATTTTTTCCATATTTGTTATAAGATACGTCAATATCTTCGGTATGCATAGTTATAGGTTTTTGATAAGTGCTGGTTTTGTATTTAGGACTTATGCGCGATGACAACTTGGGACTGAGACGGCGCATTATTCCAGAAGAAACCGGACGCCGCGAGCCGAAGGTCTCGTTGATGGAGGACAGCAGCGGGGAGTAGGTGCGGCTGGGCACGAAGGGCGTCCTGGTGCCCGAGTACAGGGACAGGGCGGGCGGGAGTAGGTGGTGTAGGAGGAGCCGCCAAGGGACGAGTGCGTGCTGTACTGCCCCCCGGAGCTGAGGTAGGGGCTGCTGTAGCTGCTGCCGCCCAGCCCCCCGCCGTAATACATGCTCATGCTCGACAAGTCCGAGAACAAGCATCACAGCCACACACTCGCCACACAGCCACACTGCAAACTATGTGCGATCACAGAATATCACGGGTGACTAGTAGCGCGCCGATATTCCGATACAGTACGATACATACATTGTGAACGGCGCAAGTCTCGCGACGTTCACCGAATCACTAACAGTCGCCTCGTTCGTTCTTCTACTGCTCCTCCCCCTCCCCCTCCACCCCTCCTGGCAAAGTTCCCGATACTTCCCCCCAGACCACCCACCCTCCCTATTCCCGATGGAATGAATTTTCCCAGGAGCCGATTGTTAAAAACAGTATATTTTCCCGATGTTTGGGTCAAAAACACATTTACTCACCTAAAGATAAAATTTAAAACAATTCTAAAGTTTTTACACGCATCGTTTTTCGCTCCCATTTTACGATTGATAAACGACTTCTCGAAATAGAAAGTCAAAGGTAAATAGTTACGGAATCCTTTACATTTAGTGTCAACGCGAACGTGTTTCGTGGATTAGTATTAGTTGATATTGGCGTCATTCTTATGTATGAAGTTCAACGCCAACGCAAACATTGATAAGTACCGCAACTATTCGTGAGCTTTATTTATGGTACAGTACATTGCCAAAAGGGATTTTCATATACCAATCACATCTACTTTAGAAAGCACTCGCCGTAATTTATACGAAAATGAGAACGAAAGCACCCCAGAAATTGTATAAAAATTATAATATACGTATAACAAATAATATTAGTGGTGCTAAAACCCAACAATAGTCCGATAGTATACAAATAACATTAATCTAATTATCACACAAAAAAATTTCCCATTTTTCAGCCGTACAAAAAACATTAACAGAAAAAAGAATTGCTTTTATATTGCCATGTTTCATAGCGATTTGTACCAAACAACACCTAAAAATTATGATTAAAAATATAAAAACATGCTACTAAAAATAAAGGATTTATTATATAATAAATAATTATCCAGAAAACTGAAATCGAAATAAAAAGAAATAAAACATAATAATAATAGTATCATCTAGTTTTATTAGTATGATTATAAGATAAAAAGATGGGCATGTTACACAAATGAAGCTAGATGAATAAAGCCATGTGATGAGCAGAAGTGCGTTGTTGCGCGGTGGAAGAGTATTTCCGTGTTAGAGAAAGGGATTTCAACACACGGAATAAGAAAGAAAGTTTAGCGAAAACGCTCTCACACAACTGACTTGGGGTTATCTTAAAATAATCCACTAAATCAAAGGGAAGATACTCGTAAAATATAACCCATAAGGTACCATATCACTATCAAATGATACAGATTTTGTCTTCAACAAATACAGCATTAGGGGGATACTTCACAAAGCGAGGTGGAGCTGGTCAAAATTCCACCAAAAGTTTATAACTCTCCTGTCCTGGATTATAGAGGCACAGCAAGAAATGGGCAAAGCTGTAGATTGTTTGGATACTAAAAAACTTAACATCACCGTATAAACTTTCGCTTTAAAAAGGCCTATATTTAATTTAAATTATTTTATTAAACCCAAAATAAAAAAAAAAAATAAAAACACAAAAAAAAACCAAAAAAAACAAAACAACCATAAAAAAAAAAAAAAAAAATAACAACTAAAAACCCCAAACTTACACAAATAACACATCCTATAAACCCAACAAACACAAACAAAAACTACAACACACCCCACAACAAAACACCTACCTCCACCCACAACACCACCACCAACCACCACCCCCCCCCAACACAACACCCATCAACCCCCCCCCAAAAACACCAAAACACCACCACCCCAGAAAACCCACCCATAACAAACCCCCCCTCAAATACTTCCTCCTTTCTAGTGAATCCTTAACCTATTATCCTCCAATGGATATACCCCAAGCCACGTCCCTCATACACCTACAACACGCCATAGTGACGTATCCCCAGCCCCAAAATTACACCTTGTACAAACCACTCATAGTACTTTAAGGGCATACAAAAACAAATCTAAGGATTACAATAAAATGTATGAAATACTGCAGTAAGTACCACACCAAATCATTATAGGCACAAGCAAGAATTAATTAGGTGGCCATTAATTTTACTTGTTCAGATTATTTATATATGATCCTCTTAATAATTTGCTTAAGAATAGCTTTTGGCCAATAGAATTTGTAGATATTTATTTATTAGAATTTGCACCAATACTACTATAACATAAGGTTTGTATTATTCTAACGTAATTATAGATACAACCTTCCCACACTTCAGTCCTTGGCGAAACAGTCCATAGAGAAGTGACCCACAGTGGTCCCAGAATGTTGGTGAGACGAAGGAGTGTGGCTTGAAGCGGTAAGGAAGGTCAATCTTAAACCATTCCCTTAAATACTGAAAACCAAATAAACAAATCCAAATAAAGGTATCGAGTGGTAAACAACAACAGATTATTCAGGTTTTTACAGTTTCAGTCACATTATTCATTCTATGAAAATAATTGTTTAGTTAAATTTGTCCTTAAATTAATGTTTTTAATTATATATTATGTAGATGGATGATAGCCAAATTAAAGATAATTTGGCTATCATCACAAATTAATTTATTACTTATTCGAAACATTTTTTTAAATAAATCTATGTAATCTTATGATATTTGCACATAATTTCAAATTTGGAAAATACAATTTTCCCCCCCCCAATAAAGCCTACGCGGCTTAGGTGTGCATGAAAAAATAGGAATCGAGTTCGTGTCGAAGTGGGGAATCGAACCGACTATCATCTGGACCGCAGAAGACATGCGGAACTGCTACCCTCTGGCCCACCACCTCGTTCAATGTTGTCAGTTAGAAATAGAAACCGATGTTTAACAATTACATATCAGTTTCATAATAAAAAAAAAGAAGTTAAGTTTTTTAAGCTGGTAAAATTAGTTATGTGTTAACCTCCCCTACCTGCAAAAACAACAAACTGATGTTGGTGACCAGATAACATTCCCCGCCCACTAGACCAATGATATGAAAAACACCCAACTAACCACGATCCAGAATAGTGTAGCGAGTTGGATATTCAGCGCGTCGGATGATAATGGCAGCGCCACCAACCCCATCTACTCTCACAAACTTATGCAAGAATGAACATTTTAGTATTGGCATGCAATCAATCGGCCACTTGAGTAGGGATTCCGGTATAAACGTGTTAGTATTCAGGAAGCTTCCGAGTGTACTGAGCGTGTTGGACCAGCCTTGACGATAACTTATAATGTACAATAAAGGTGCATAGCAAACTAAATGCCAATATCATACCGGTTTGATAATACGTTTTCATTACGCTTTTTTTATTGTTGATTTATGCAACGAAAACTAACCTTAACAACTATTTAAATTGTAATTTCCAATGGTAATATTACTTAATCAGACTGGTATAGTACTTAAAATGCAATCCAAATTAAATTAGGCTTAAATAGTTTATTCCGTACACATTGCCAAAAAATAACGTTGCGCAACGAAAATTGTAAATTGTTTTAAATACATTCCCATGACGTTAATAACGTTGCGCTATGGTTAAAATAAGGCAATTCAGTAATCCCTGATGACGTTAACGTGTAAATTCAAAACTGACGCACATCTCTCAACAGGTAATTTATTATTACTTTAATAAAGAGTTTGGTTTAATAAAAATAATTCTGAGTATGGCAAACTGCCGCAGAGGTAAATAGCACTAGTATAATAAATTATATTGATTTATTTATTCGCGTCATCTGCTGCTGGCAAAGTGTTTCATTTCTATTTTTACGTGAATTGCTATTATATTTATGTAGCTACCCGCTTCGCTCACTTATTGTTGCTTTTATTCTAAATCAAATCAATATTTTACTACCAGATGAAAATCAGATAAAAGGTCCTCTCATAAAACAACAATTTTTATTAGATTTTTATTAAAGCAACATTTAACAGATTCACATATTTAACTAAGTCGGACATAACAATATATATTCCTGTTCGTGTGAGTTTTGTACAAAATAAGATAAATAAACAGATACAATACAATACAACACCTATCAGACACCTGAAAACATATATTTGTAAAGAACTGAAAGTAGGCACTGAAAAATGTAGCAGCATAGTTTGCTGCTGTGATATAATAAAAATAGTTTTACCAAGGTAGAAAATTGATTGAAACCTTATTTTCAAATTGTTAATTATTTTTCATTTTCATGACAAAACATTTATCTTTATTGTACCCAAGATTATTTTGACAGAAGTGCTTAATAAAGCAGGCATGTAGAGTGACTTTATTCTGTTATTACTAATGTCCACCCTCGTGGTGTAGTGGATAGCACATTGTGGCTACCATGGACGAGGTAGCCAATTCGATTCCCCTTCGGAATTAAAATTAATTATGTTATTTGAATATGGTTTTCCACATGAAAATATGTCACTTGTTATACCTTGGACTGGCGCTAGAGCGTGGGACTGATCTTCTTACCTTTATGAAACAAATTATCAAGATTCACTGCACTTGGTGTACCAATGCAGTGCCCTTTGCATCTTTATGTGCAGATAGTGGAAAGTAGTAGTAGTAGTGAATACTGAATAATTTTATTAATATTTTTTATTGACATTACTTGGTGGAATTCCATGATTAAATTATTTGTATATAACTAATTAAAGTTAAATGAAAATACTTGGTACACTTTTTGATTCCAGTCTGAAGATGCCCGTTACAGGGTGAAAGCGCTAACTGGTCAAATAAATAAAAGTGGAAGTGTACCAACTTTAATTAGTTATATACAAATAATTTAACTAAATAACTTTTTTTAAATAAGAAAAACAGGAAAGCATTAAAGCAAAAAACTTTAAAAAATAAATAATTTTAACATATCAAGAGGAAGATAAATAATCACAATTGCTATGTGCATTCATCAAATCGCTTGAAAAACAAAAAACCGTTCAGTGATCTGATGAATGCGCATATCAATTGTGATTTTTTCTATCTTTCTCTTTATTTGTTAAAATAAAAACGTAAAAATGTTTAGCATTTTAAATCATCGCTTCATTCGTAGATGATTTAAGTAAAAATAACATACGACTAAAATTCTGTTTCTTACGTATTTGCATAATAATCTATACTTTTTTAAATACGTCATGCGCGCTTAATAGAAAAAGTTTTGTGACGGCATATTTATAAGAAAATTCCAAAAGGCAGACAAAAATGATTACTTTTTTTGAAAGCGCTAGACTTTGTTCTCGGAGTGTGACGTCAGCAGACAGTAGTAAGCCAGTAAGCGCGCCGAGTTTGGGGAAGGCGGAAAAACTGATGACATGTAACCGAGAGGTAAAATGCGGTAACTTAAAATAACGGTGGTTCCAAAACGTTCTCTGAAATAGGCATGCGTGGTGCCTTTAATGTAACATAAAAATTATTAATAGGTAATGGTACCAACCTAAATGTTTTTTTACTGACTGAACAAGTTGCCGATCAAATTTTAGTCACCTAGTTGGTGGCTAATTGAGTGGTACATTTCGTGAGTATACCAGATATGTGGGTGCACAGAGAGAGAGAGAGAGTAAAAACAGGTACTTACGTTTTTTACAATGGTCGTTTAATTCACAAAAACTAACTACTGATGCTAAAACTTAAATGAATGAAAAAGAATGGTGAAAATGGTCAAAATAAAAATGATTTTACATTCTCGAAAGTTGGCGGAAATAATATTCTTTAGATACGCGTGCGATCACGAAGGGGGCCGAAAGGATTCTCGTCGTAAGTTCGTACGATGAAAATTTGTATGAAAAGTCTTTGTTTGGGCCAAAGCTTGACATCCGATCCTACCTACCGGTAGTGTAGCGTCAGCCTAACATACGCAAATAAATTCAATAAATAATTTAAGTATTACATAAACAACGGTATCACCGAACTGAAGTAAACTGTTTATTCTTTGTCTTATATAAAAATATTTACAATAAACTTTCACCAGATATTTTGTAAGCAATGATGATTCATTCCGTCTTTTTACTTTCCGGCAAATCAGTGATTTCGAAGTTACTGTAATTTTACTCACCACGCGGATATCGTAATTCACAAGCTTGATTGGAACACAGGCCAAGCAACATTATGAATATTTCAGTAATTACATTTTCCTACAAATCAGTGATTTCGAAGTTACTACAGTTTACCTATCACACAAAGATCGCTACTTACAATGGTGCTCTCAGAGTTGAAGCTTGACTGTGGACACGGGCCAAGCAACTTGTCGTGACATTTCTTGTGAACCGCGGTCTGGCAAGCTGAAACAAAATGACAACCAAATCATATTACCAACAGCCATTATGTAGCAGGAAATCAATCGGGCTTAAGTGTAAAAACCTGTAACTACTGATTACTGATGGTGCCGTGGGATTAATACATTATTTTATGATTTATGACATGAACTTGAAAAGCGGCTACACGAGTAGTAAATTTGATAGAGGAAATGTATACCTAAGTGCTATGTGCTATCGGCAAAAAAAACATATCGGTCATTAAAAAAAAAGTTATGTCATTGAATTTCAAAAGAAATAAATGACAAAGTTTTGCAAGAGGTGCCGTATTTAAAAAAATGTGGTTTATTTACAAGTTATTGGTTACTGATATTTCATTATCATAAAATACCGAACATTGATAATTATTTCTTTTTCTGTATGATTTAAAAAAAAAAAAATGTACAGTATTTTAAAAAAATATATTCGAATATATACCCGTTATAAACAATGTAAAATGTTTCCGAAACATCGTACTTATTATTATATATCGATATTTTCGTTTCAATAACGATACCGAATATCGATAATGTTATCAATCACAAGTATCCGTTAACTATCGGTGAACTACTTATTAAATTTATGCGAGGATACAGTCATTTTTACGAAGACAATTAAATTTACTATCTTGTTGGCTGGTTTTACTGAAGTAGGTGTATCACTTTATGCACCGCACCGCAATAACCGCTCGTTTTTACGATCGAAGCTGTTTATACAATTTTCGATCATTTATAACGCCATTCCACCTTTAAGCTTAAGCACAACCTATCTGTTGAAAGCTATAAAGGGAAGTATGGCACGACATTGATAATATATTTTTATATAAATTATTCAAAAATCTTTAGTGCGAGCTATTGTTTTGTAAAATCCAATGTGTAAGAATAAGTAAGTAATCCAAATGAAAGAAATCAAAATCTTCAACGATAGTGGACTCGTCTTTTTTCACAATCTGCTCTGGTACCAACGCAAATAAGTAAAAATATAATCGTGTATTACTGTCGATGTCGTTCCAAAAATACAAAAGTATTTTTACTTTCTACGTCAGATTTCAACTTGAAAACTAATAGTTTGTTATGTACGTGCGTGTGATTTATTTTTACGTATAACGTACAAATACGAGACAAGAGGCAATATATTATATTTCTTAGTTTAAAATATAATATCTACCTCTATAAATAAAATATAATATAATAATAAGACAGGGAACGGAAAATTTATCCTAGCCAATGCTCTTGTCCTATCCAACAACATAAGGAAACAAGGCTATTGCATAGTTTTTCTTTAAATACAGTTATTAAATAAGCAATAAACAATACAAGATTTACACGAGATATACAAAATGACAATATCATTAACTTTCTATACTTGGATCAAAGTTAAAACGATTAACGATCTTACATACTTATTAATTAACCAATTTGCAAATTAATTACAGAGAAGCACCAACGAACTGTTTAATGAACAGAAGAATTATTATTTTTTGGCTGTGAATATAAATATACACAATAAATTAAAATAGTGTGTAATATAATAAAAAACTGTGTAATGCTTAAATCCATATTTTTCTTATACTTTAAAAGGTAAGCTATTTTTCTGAAAAATATAAAATTATACTTACTGACACACTGATATCCTTGCTTCCCAAATCCCCAGAGGAACTCCTTGCAAAAGGCGCAGAACGTCGGTTGCCTGAAGAACTTGGCTACGAACCTGTGACCACTCACTTCATGAATCCTAAAATAAATTCACATTGATAATATTACACGTATTCCATTCTATTTAAGAGCTTTTTGAGTGCCTTCTAAAATACAGAAACAGCACCTGAAAGATTAGCCTGTAAGTGCTTTATTCAAGTATAAATTTAATAATAATAGAAATTATTATTCAGTATTATAATTTATTTATCCTATTTATTTTGCCATCTCTTCAGGCCATAAGACCCACAGAGAGAGGATAACATTACAAACGAAAATTAGTTTTATTAATACTGGAAATTAAACCCGTGAACCTCCACAGACGTGAAGCCAGCCAACCAACATCAGTATTCGATAATGTAAAAAAAATATTTAAAAAAAAGTAATGCATTTAACACACTACATTTTTTGTGTCCAATTTTTAAAATTTGTATTTATAATGTGAAAATTGTTTATTTCGTTATATTTTTTTTTATTTAATTACCTCAACAACAGGCCAGGGAGGGGCCCAATAACAGAGGGGAACAACGTCACAAACACCCAGGCTTGAGAAAAATAACTTTTTATTTCTCACCGGGAATCGAACCCGGAACCTCCGTATCGTGAGTCCAGCGTCTTAGCCACTACGCTTGCCTTTCGCCTTGTTAGGGCATTATCAAACCGATAATGCATAGTAAAAATGTGTATGTGTGGTTAATGTCGCGATAGCACTGTCGCATAGTAAATTTATTATTTAAAAATCGAAGAAGAAAGATAAGTATGCCAGGACAGAGTGGTGTGGCGTTCTATCCTCTCTGCCTACCCTTTCGGAGGAATGGCATGATGGTTAGTAAGTTAGTTAAAATAAGCTTCGATTTAAATAAAAATAAAAGTAACAAAAATCTATTTCTTTAAAGTTTTATCTCTCATTCTGTATACTAAAGCCATCTAGCTGAAAATGTTGAAACTAACAAGACTAGAGGAAAACTGTAACTGTGGAAATGTATTTATTCTTGGATATTTGTATCATGAACTCCCACGGAATATGTTTGAAGAAACGTGCTTCCACATCACAACATCCGCGGTTATTCCAACAATACAGTACTAATGGGTTTGTTTGGGAAACGATTTCGCGGAAATTAGAAGTTAGATCAATTTCCATGATTTGAATTAAGACTTTATTTCACAAAGGTATTAATTTTTTTATTTTACTCTATTTTCACATTTTCTTTCACATTCACACAGATTTCTGTATAATGATGAAAACATGTAAATATGCAATAGCAAAAAAAATAGAACATACATGGGTATAGAGATAGTTCTCTAGGTTTTGACAACAAAATATACCTATTGGAAAATTAAGCAACAGAAAGACGTTGTTTTATAATGAAATATAATATAACATTCAAGACATTTGGAAGGCAGTATAGATTTTTACTAACATTAGATCTCTCAAGTAAGTATTTAGTATTTCACAATTCCCTTTAGATAAATCTTTGTTTCTATTTCGCTGTTGAGACTTTTTTAAACATTGGGGAAATAACTGCTTTAAAATCATTATGGGCACTAGATTTGGTATATCTCAATTTAATTGCTTCGAGGTTTAATACCACCAAATGGAATATGGGAACTACAGTTTTTGAGGTAGGTATATAATAAATTGTTTATGTGAAAATTTAAAAAAAAAAATAATAATGTTTATAAAAAACGTGATATGTTAGTCCTTGAAAATTTTAGTATCCGTAGATGCAACGAGCATATTTGTTTATCCCATTTTTTTCCACCGTAGAGGGGTAACTTACTATTCTCACGTAAAGTATCACAACTCAATACAAGTACCTACTTTTATAATGCATTCAAATAAAAAATAGAATCCTAAACAGAGCGGAAATCACCTGTGATGCTTGATAGCTCCTCTCCTCTTGGAGATCTTCTTGGCTCTGGAGCTCTTGAGGGGCGACGGGCCCCCGGCCCCCTCCTCCAGGGCCGCTGCAGCCTCCTCGGCCCCTCCCCCGCCCCCTCCCGAACTCACGGAGTTCGTCACGCGGGAGCGAGGGACTCTGGTTCGTCCCTGTATTAAAAAACCATATCAATATTTAGATAAAGTAGAAATCTACTGGTACATCAAGTGTAGTGAATCTTGATCATTTGTTACACGAAGGCAAGATGATCGGTCTTACGCTTCAGCGCCAGTCCAAGGTGAATGATTTTATTTTATTTATTTAACAGACAAAAGGATACTAAATATAATACCAAAAAATATACCTAGGTAGACCAATTGCCCTTTAAAATTGTTCACATCGTGCTTAATCGAATGACCAAAACATAATGTTTATGAAAATGTGACATACACACAATGCTTAAGTAAATATAACACACATATAAAATGATATAATTTTTTATGTGAAAGGCCGCATTCAATCATATTGATCATGTTGACCGCGTCAGAAATCGAACCCGCAACCTTGTGTATGGTTGCCGAACGCGTTAACAATACACCACGAGGTGGAAGAATGTACTAATGTAGTGCCCTATACACCATTGGGTGTGTGATAAGATGGTAGAATTCTATCTAACTCAGCTGTCTATTTAGCCTGCACCTTATGGGTATGTGGATGAATTCGTTACTTCTATCGCTATCTATAAAGTATAGGAACAGGGAAAACATATATTTTGTAAAGTACCTAAGTTAGTTCAACCGCTAGGCTTTCAAAGCGCTATTGAAAAGTGATAAAAAAGTTTGCGACAAAAAAAGCTTCGTACCTTAAGCAGCCCTGTGTAGTACACAACAGTGTAGGTATGTTTCTTTGTAATCGGTCGAACACTTCCGTCTCCGACTTTATTTTCGCTTTGTTCGATTTTATATTGTATCGACTTCGACTCCCATCAAAAAGTTCTGACAAGTTTCGGAGTCAGTGCCTTTTTTACCGACTCCGAATCTTAAAGTACAAAATTTTAAGCCATGAACTGAAGCAGAAAAGTATGAAAACGACTACAAAATAATAAAAATGAACACTTTCTCATCTCGAATAAATGTATTAAAGTATAATGAATATGTCAGTGCTTGACTTGATTGATGACAAATCGCAAGGTGTGCTGGCCTCCGATATATAGTCCGGAAGCCAAGTAATGGTCGAGTGACTCACGACCTGGCACCTGGCACACCTGGTCGGGGTGACTTCCCCTGACCCTGGCGAGGCGGGAGACGCTTTATCATCCAGATTTGCATCATCACCTATTTTTTCTCATCGACCAATTTAAAATTTACGTTCTTTATTATTGATTGCGGCGAGTCATCAAAGTAATATAAACATATAACGACGTCGAAGATCTAACTTTTTCAAAAGTAAAAATTAATTACTGCATCCGTGTATTGAACTATATGAAATGGGTTCTTCCCGATTTTTGATTTTAAAAAAATGATTGAAAAATTACAATATCAAGGAATTTTTTAAAAAAAATTTACGATGTCATATGAATTTTCTAGCGCGGTTTGACATAATATATATAACACTTTTTCAAATCGCTCACAAAATCCTTCATTTGGCTAGCATGCGGTGTGACGTCACAGCAATATAGGCGCTCACTACGGAATGAATTTCACTCCTTTCACGGTAGACGGGTATGACGTCATTAGCCAATAACGGGCGTTAAAAAATCATTCGTATTTTCGTGTTTTTTAAAACATAAATTTATAAATGAAAACAAAATTTTTGATCATAGTGTTTTATATCGTTGGAATTGTTAAAATATACTTTAAATATTTATAACGTTTTCAAGGATATTCATGCTATCGGGAAGAACCCCATTGGCGTCCAAAGATTACGGATTGCCGCGTATAAACGAGCCCTTAGAAAAGATAGTGACCCCCAGCACTGCGATCACCAACGCATGTACCTACATGTAGATATATCACAGTTGTGACGCGTATATTACAGTAATCGGTAAATTATTTATTGATACATTTATATTTATGATACAATACGAGCAGTTTATATTTTCATATAGATATTTTACCGATTACTATTATATACAAATATACATGAAGATACGTTGGTGATCGCAGTGCTGGATGTCCTGATCATGTGCCACTTAGTTTAACCTTTCGACATTGTGTTTTTCTCAAGTTTTCCCTGAAAACAAAATCTCACTTACCGAGTAGGACTTGTCCGGGGGCTGCGTGGGGCGCGGCGGGTGGCGGGGCGCGGGCGGGGCGCGCCGCCCGTGCCCCCCCGTGAACATCATCTTCCCGAGTCTCCTGCTGTCGCCCGCGCCCCGCTACCCATACCCGCGCGGCTGCAGCGAGGCGCGATACACCATCACTGTGTCACTTCACTTCACAATAATCCTTCAGTTATTATCCTTTTACAACGCTTTTACCGGTTTATTTGTATTTAAAACTCAAATTCTTTTGGTAGCAGTTCTTCAGTTAATTGTGGTTATTTCCAAACAGACAAAAAATGACCAGTCTTTTCAAAGCGTTGAATAGTCTTCTTCATATTTTTCAATATGAAAACACTCATATCATTTATTAAATGTACGTAAATTAATGTTTTCTCATAACTTCGAGTCAATTGGAATAAGGATAACACCTTGAAATATTATTTCTTATTTAGTCCATGCTTTTCCAAAGAAATTAATATGTATCACTCACTTACTACTCACAAACTGCATTATTAAAATCAAACTCGATTTTTTTAATCTCACTTCTATTCAGTGACAGCTGTTTCGCCTTGTCAGGGCAATTTCAAACTGCAATAGAGGTAAATAAATAGAACAAAAAAGTCGAGTTCGCATTTATATTATATAACTTGGAGTTATATAATATAAATTCCAACTCAATCAATACACACTCACTGTTATTTATTTTGAATAAAATGGTGATGTTTCGGTTATGAATAGGTACATAGGTAATAGGTAGTAGGTAGGTACACAGATTCTTGAGATGATTAGAAATTTTGATCAAATCATATTAAATTAGATCATGTCAAGAATTGCATAACCGAAGAGCGTGATTGCCAAATCGTGTGGAAGGAAGTAAAAATATATAAAGTGGAAACTAAATTTAGTATTATGATTGACAGATTTATCCATTTAATACTACGAACACACATACATAATGTAGCCATCACTTACCTACTTAAGTGCATACATTGTTTTTGATACTGCTATTCCATTCTTTGGTGGTATACTCAGTTATATAAAAATATTTTATTACGCGAAGCAAATTAATATTTTGTTACATACATACTTCCTGGACCCAACAATTTGAGATGTCTTAAGACTTGTAGACAAAATTTTGTGTTTTTAACATGACGACATTGCATTTCATTCCATTATAATTGACAAAAACTCAACAGAGACGAGAAGTTTGGAAAGGAATATCTAGGCGTTTACAGGGCTTATAAACTGTCACTGGCTGTACCTTGTGGCCATTTGAGATGTATATCCCTCATTTAAGCCATGTTGCGGATACTTGATAGCGCCATAACTCCCTTTTAATCACTTTAAAAAAATATATTTATCTTAAATTATGTTTATTTTTTTATTAATTTATTTTATTGTTTTTACGCCCATAGGGCTTTTTACATAGACATTATTAAATTATTACACAGTAGGTAGTTATTCATTTCCGCTAGAGATGGCATCCAGACACTGTTCCCTAAAATGCACTAGATTTGTGTTGAAAACATCAATATTGCTAGTAAAAACTTATTAGCCAGTGCGTGCATTCTACGTATCGGTGAGTTAGCACTGTAATTGGTCGATGATTGGCTACAGTAAAATAGTGCATTACTACGTCTAACTCGACCAGGCACTCGTATACTAATTAAATTTGTTAGTTGACAACAATCAAACATATAGATTTATTTTAATACTTTGAACACGAAAGACTGCAAATTGTTTCATAATAAACGGTTTTCTATTATGCCTAGAAAATCTAGTGGTAAACAGAAAGAGCAAATATTTAAATCAAAAAAAGTTTTTTAAAGTTTAAAAGTTATCCGTTTTTTCATATTTCATTCGCTCAATTCGTCCGAAATATGATAAAAACCCCTTACTTCATTGAATCGGTATTTATCATCTAATACTGAGAGTAATATCAATTAACTAATTATAGGAAATCCCTAATAAATTCTTTCAAGAAAGCGGTAAAGAAGGATTGCAGTAACTTCTATTAAATATTTAATTTTTTTGATAAATCATTCTTATTCGGCTAAAGAATTACTCTTTGTCGGAAGATGAATCATTCTTAGTCGGCTGAAGAATCATTCATGGTTGGCTGATAAATTAGTCTGCGAAAGAATCATTCTTTGTCGGCAGATGAATCATTCTTACTCGGCTGATGAATTCATAGATCATCTATAATATTATTAGCGTCATAATTATTATTCTTAGTAGGCTAAAAAATCATTATTTGTAGGCTGATTAATTTTTTGGCGCCGATGTTGTTTATCGGGATGGATCGTCGCATCGACTCTGTAATGGTTAAAACGTTATATTTTAATTACGGAGGTTTCGAGTTCAACAATCCAAAATGCCTTCCTGTGCCGTGAAACCGTGTAAAAACCATACGGGTAAAATTAACAAAAAAGATAGTGTAATTTTCCCCATGTAAATGTTTTTTTATATTTGTTTACATAGCCTTAAATAATTAATATTCAAAGATGTTTTGCGAACAGCGCGTCCACAAGAAAAAAAAAGTATCGTAAAATTCATGAACGCTCCTCATAAGAAACGGGTTAGTATTGTATACTGTTACTGTAACCCTATATATAGCCTATACCTTTTGCGGTGTGTGGGCGGATGCTTGCCGGCAGTCGAAGGGCTCTGATAGGTCGACCCGTGTAAGTGTATTGGTAAGAATTAAAGGTGCGGAATCTTCGTGTCATTACTTTTCCTAAATAATTTACTCTGCAAGGCAGATCTAGGTGTATTAATAAATCAATGCCTACGGCTAAATTTACATCAATAATTCTGGAAATATGTAGGCGCAATTAGTGATCTTCGGTCGTCAATTTTCAGAGTAAACACTTGACACCATGATTTTTTTCTCCGAGTGGTATAAAAATCATGTATTCCGAAAATTCACAGCCGAAGATTATTAATTGCACCCGCAAATTGACTCATTAAAACGGCCCTTTACGCTGCGTATACATGGTAGGTTACATAGGATCTATATAAGGGAATGTAGTCGGTATTGAGCTATCTTCGGTTGACTATTTAGCAAAAATCATGAAACAATGCAGTTTTCTTCAAGTTTATATTCTATATAATTTTATGTTTTGTTAGCAATATTTGCAGGTTACATCTGGAAAAAAATATTAAGAAAAATGAATGGTTTTGAATGAGCACAGTAAATTGGCGACCGAAGATTGCTATGTATGTATCCGCAGCTAATACTCATAGTATACAACCTGATTTTTATTCGTTCACTCATTAATCTTGTAATATTTTGGTTAGAAATTCAATATCGTGGAGAACGAACGAAATTTGAAAAGAAGTTTTGACAAACGTGGAATGTGTTAATAGTTTAGGACGGGCAGATTTCTCGTCGTTCCATGTTTATATTCAATCCGGGAAGCAAATAAATCACAAAAGTTTATTCTGGATTCTAATCCCGTACAGAATCCTCGCCAGAAAAATTCTATCGATACAACGTTCAAAATAAAATCATAAAATCTACAGCAGTTATAAAACATTTGTTTTAGCCGACATTATTAAACATGTACACCCAAGATTTAATTGCATTTTTATATTTTTCGTGTCAAAAAATTATACTGTAGTTTTTAAACAATGATTCTTTATCCAAACAATAATGTTTGTAAAGTTGATATGACTTAGAGCTACCGCAGACTAGACTTTCTATCGGCCGATAGTTTAGTCGGGTTGGGCTGCTAGCGCGCACACTGGACTAACAAAACAGTCGAGTTGGTGATGAGTGCGCAGACCAGAGAACAATCGGCTGACTGCTTTAGAATGATTTGCTAGTTAATAAACGGCTTTTGAAGAGAGCAGTCGCAATGAAGGTTGGTACAATATTGTCAAGAAAAGTTATTATTGCTTTTAAACAACGAAGGAGAAGGATTAAGAAGAGAAACCGAGAGTGTTGGGTGCATCGCATCCACAGTGATAGATTATTGAATGGACAATTTTTCACGATGCATTCCAAATTACTAGATTACCTCAAAAAAAAAAATTCGCCTTTATCGAATGAGCATAACCAGCTTCACTGAACTTGTCACATTGATTGGACCAGCAAAAGGGAAGGAGGATACACACCGATTAAACGATCGGCTAGTGTGCGCGCGTGGAAGAGCGCCATACTGATTTAGCAATCGGCCGATAGTTTACCGATAGGATAGTTTTAAGGCAATCGGGAAGCCTATTAAACTTAGCTATTGACCGATATAGTATGGATCGTTATAGTATGCGCACTTGCATACATTTTCATACTGATTAAAAGCCCGACTAAACTATCGATAGAAAGTCTGTAGTCTGCGGGAGCTCTTACATAAATAATGTTTCGGAGCTTTAGACTTTAAATGGGTAGTTATTTGTTTTCTTTTAAAGTTCGTAATAAAATAAATGACCTTACTACTGCCGTGCAATAATAAGAGTTTATCAAGTTGATGCAAGGGTTTCATGAAAACATAAATAAAATTTTCATGTTTCCCACTCAAGACGCCATCTACACTTTTACAATGTACACTAGACAACAAATACGTAAAGATTGCATTTGGCTTCATACAACATGTGCATTCAAGTACATAATGTTATCTTAGTATTCAAGTAGGTACAAAACATACATACCAAAAGAAAATATAAAAGAAAACTAGAACAATTGTAGATAGTGAAAGTTTATTGACTTTCCCGGAAGGGAAGTTGTGGCGAAAAACAAATAATTGTTGATGTTTTCTAAACACTTGTGGGTAGCGCGTGTATACCTACTATAGATAGCTAGGAAAATATCGTCACACGAGATAGGTATTACATCTCACCAATGTCACTGTAGCCGGCACGGCGGCGCGGCGCGGCGGCGCGTGGGGCCGGGAGGGGGCTCCGGGGGCCCGGCGCGGGGCTCCCGCGGCGGAGGGAAGCAGCATCGCACTGAGCGCCGCCGGCGGCCGGCCGCGCCATGGCGGCCCAAGCGTGGCTATAAATACAGCGGGCGTTGCGGGCGCGGGCGGACGAAACTCGCATTTTTGGAACGTATGGAATTTTTAAGAAGTTCGTAAGATGGGTCACTGAATCGTTTAAACGCTTTACATTACTCCCGGAATTACCTACTACTATTGGAAGCAAGTACCTACACCGCAGGTTACCCCCGAATGTATAAACATTACACTACCCAAAATAATCGCTAACCTATGCAACTTTTGTAAACATAGATCCGAGTTATCGAGATAAAACGATTACCGCCGAACTTTACGGAATTTTGATAGCCGACGTTACAAACTACTAGTGCCACGATAAAATATTCCCAGAATAGATCGCTAAGCGGTCCACATTCGGCAGAGTGCGTTCTAATTGCCTTGCACATCGCTAAATTGGTTTCTTATTTCAATCTGATAATGTACCCGCAGACAAGATTAAGAGGACGAGTCGCGATTCTCAGAAGTAAAGTTTCGGGAAGTGTCATAAAAAGTCTTTGAACTTTGGAGCAGAGAGGTGAGAGTGGAATTTGATGGATGGAAGTGAAGAGTAGACAGGATATCACAATGTCCGCTGCACTGCGCCTAGGGGCGGCTGGTGAATAATTTGTTAAAAAACACGTTTTGATAATTTTTAGAGTACCACAAAATAATTAGGAATAGCTAGAACAGAGCATGTTTATTTATATTTAGGAAAATAACAGACAAAACAGGGTGGTTTGAAGTAATTTTGTAAACGATTTTTAGAAGAAAAAACTTTAATACTGGTAGCTCTTCATAATTTGTGTATGTAACTTGTAAGTGGAAAATCGTAACAACCCTCAATATGGGGTTGTTCTTCCCCCTCTTGTTAACGTAGGCGGGGATGGCTTGATACATGAAAAATATTTTTTTTACATTAAAATAGAGAGATATGGTATCCTTTGTCATACATAAGTAAAGCCCAGCTTTCAAATAATATAGAAAAGCGTGCAGGGTTCGTATCTTATCAATAAACTGTACTCCAACATACCTTACTGTATTATTATAACTAACTAACTAACCATCACAGCAGCAGAGAGGATAGAACGCCATACCACTCTGTCCTGACATACTTCCTTTGCTTCCTCTACATTCATACATTTTCTCATGCACATACGCCGATTATTCCGACTTTTCACATGTCCACTTTCGAGTACTTGTCGTACTTGGTCATGCCATGCCTTTCTCAGCCTTCCTCGGCTTCTACATCCAGGCACACTTGCATTTAAACTTCTTTTAGCCGTTCTTTCATCACTCATTCGCTCCACATGACCAAACCATCGTAAAAGCCCTTTCTTAATTTTGTCGATAATGCTTATCTCAGCCTTGCACTCTGCTCTAATTTCGACATTTGTACACCTATCATGCATAGTCTTACCACACAATCGCCTGAGAGATCGCATTTATCGCAATATAGGTATATTTTATGTAAATATCTTGGGTATTTACTGTTCACTGCTTGTTAACCTTCTATTAAAAAATAAATAAACATGATGTCATGACAAAATTCTTAAGATATGATTTTTAACTCTACGTAATATTTCACGTAGGTATCTCCACTGAAACGGGATTATTTTCGGTAGACATAATATTCATAAATACATAATAAAATAAAACAGCCGAGATTAGAGTCAGTAGGTATATAAAATTATAACACCTGTTATGTGATATTTGACAGCCCTGTGGTGTAATGACTAAGGCACTGGATACTCAGTATTATGAAGGTTGCGGGTGGAATCCCCAGTGACTTCACAAAAATTCAAAAGTAAGTGCATGGGAATTTTGTGATTTTATTTCGTTCTTTAACAATTATTGGTCCATCTATGCAGCTACAAATTAAAAATAAATAGGTAGTGTTTTAATTCCGAAGTTAAATGCGATTTAAAAATAATACAATTATTTTTATTTATTTATTTAAAACTTAATGTACAATTACAATTACATAGCAAGAGTACAAGGGCGGGCTTATTACTTTCAAGCAATATATTATTATAGCCTTTTCATTAGACTATAACTGTGCCAGAAAGCAGGAAACAAGGTGTGCCGAAGTGGAGTTCGCTGCCTAGAGAGTCTACCAAGAAACCACAACCTGGATCAAATAACCAGTGACCAAAAAAGTATGTTTTGCACAGCAAATAACAAGTTGTTAAAATAATTGACATCTAAATTAAAACGACAATGTAAAACGGGAAATGGGAAAGCTTCTAAAAGACCTTCATTATCAAAATACATTTAATTACATAAATACTAAAACGAGACTTACAATAATATAAGTTATAATAGATTTACTATGAAGTGGCGGATTTCCCATCAGTTTTGACATGTTCTGCTTCAGTGCCTTCTTCGTCATCTGAGCTCTCATTAGCTGGGTGCCTCAGGTATATATCGGTTAACTCCCGGCCCACATTCACTTCAGATATCAGGGAATCTTCTGTCAATAAAATGGGCTGTAGCAAAATAAACCCTTTTGATGTTAATAATAAAAACCATTACCAATTTAATAGTATGTATATGTAGCTTACCTTCGGTAGAGGTTTCTTTCTTTTGATTCTTTTCCAACTTGCATTTTTCCCATTCCATTTTATAATCACTGTAAAAAAAAAACAATTGAAGTTCACATTTAGTAATATTATCTTTAAAACAACAGAGTTTTTAAAGTAATGAAGAGTCAGTATTTAACAATAAAATTTAACTAAATCACTATATTTAAAAAGTGCATATTATCATATTTATAAAGTAACACGAAAAATAAAACCTTTTTTAAGAAGTATATACGAAAAAAAAAATAATTAACTCACAGTTCGTATTCTTTGGCAGCTTCATCGAACAAGCTTGAAAAATTCATCGATCCCCTAAAAACCACCATGATAAATTAAATTTTTCATAAATATGGTCTTCTGAACAACTCATTTTATAAAACTAAGGTACGTAATAAGCTATATTTATGCATGTAGATACTTATATCAAAATTAAACGATTAAAAATTAAATAAATGAAATTAGTACCTGTCCCGTATGTGCCGATACTCCACAAGATTTGAGTCCCTGGTAGAACTCGTCAAGGGCCAAAGCCATGGACCTGGAGAGATTACTAATGTACGAGGTTTCCGATTCACTTTCAAGGGCTTCTTGAAATGCTTCAAAATCCTGCATCCATTCTACGGCGTAAGAGTGCTCAACTACATCAACCTACAAAAATTTAATTTAATGGTGACCATCAGTTACACCATGTTCTTTTATTTAATTAGCACTGGTGCATCACAGCCAATTTTTTGTACATTAACTGATGCTTGTAAAAACTTGTAAAAGCTTGCAAAAACCCCCAATATCCCGGATAAAGGAGGTTTTTACATTCAACCATAAATTGGTGCCCCAAGTGTTCAAAGTATAAAACAGAGGTATTTCTACATTAAAAAGATGCGTCAAACGATAGCGAACACTTTCTGGAAGAAAAGTCATTTTTGGCTAAATGTGTTTTAACAATCACACTTTCAATTATTGGAATTGCTCATTTTGACATCACAATAGTAAAAACGTACAACAAAAACTATGTATAAGATAAAACCTTAAACTTACCTTATTCATCACAAGAATAAATGGCAGCCGAGATTTATATAGAATGGAGCATGCATACAGCATATTGGACATAAATGTAACAGGAGCTACACTGCGAACTGTGTCCATCACATAAACCACAACTGTGGGGCGGGATGACGCCAGGGTTTCTGTTATTATGGCCCCTGATGCTGACCAGGTAAACACTTCTATTTGTCCTGAAAAATAAAATAAATAAATACTATGTTAGTTTTATGAAATTAAACACACTTTTGTTTTAAACTACATATTTATTTTTAAAATGCCAACCGGTTTTGGAGATACTCCCTATTATATATTATTATACAAAGCCCTGAATTAATAATTATGGAAAAGTACAAAGTAAGCGCCACAAACATTGAGTTAACTGTGTTAGCTATTGAATAACCTACAAACTTGTATTTTATTTACACGGGGCTTTTTTTTTCATTTAACGAGGTGGAACGGCATTCCGGCACCCTTTTTCACGGTTTTATTTTAAAATCAATTAAACAAAAAAATATTTGCGCTTAAGTAATAAATTAAAATAATAATAATTCGTTCAAATGATAGCGTGGCTTAGCTCCTTTTAATTTCATTTAAGTTTCATTTGAATATAATTTTTTTTATTAAAAAGCTTGACATAAAGTGCGTTCTGGCACCTTTTTTTTTAAAAAAAAGCCCTGGATTTACATGATGTTTAATATCTGCTAAAATTAGCACTTTGGTAAAGTCTGCTTAAATTAGCACTTTGGTAATTACATTTATTTTATTGTATGAGTACGCATTCTGTAATATCGCTTTATGGAATGTCATAAATACCTGGTGTGTCAATAACACAATATTTATGTTTGTCTCCGGCTTTTTCTATCAAGTCCACAACTTGGCCAAATTTAGTAGAAAATAGATTGAGTGATGTAACTATTCCTCCATTAGGTCCCAATCCATATTGTTTCATTACTTCTTTATAGTTCACTGTATCTCTTATATCTGCAAAAACAAAACAAAATAAATCAATTGTGATAACAACACACAATACTAATATGAAAACTGAACACTTATGTGGAATAACAGCGTTATGTAAAAAATTGTGTTCTGAAAACTTAAAATGTTATGTTGTGTGCTGTTAAACATTTCTTACAGCCATAGTAAATAGTTCTACCCACTGATATTCCAAAAATATGTTTATTCCCATCTGTATTTGAAATATAAAAACCATTTTTAGTAAAAGAATAATAATAATACACAACACCAATATTTTAGTTAGCACAAATAAACTTGAACATATGGCACGTAATTTGAACAGGTTTATGGAAAAACTGCCTTAATGCAATATCACTGTTATTCCACATGGGGGCTTAATTATTGATACTCATTACTCCGCTAAAATATCTCACCAAACCACTCTACACACTTCAGCTCCTTTTACATTTCTACATTTTTCTTGTATACTTATAATTTATTTTTTCAAAACAGTATATCAAATATAATTTTTTAAGGTTCGATGTTACAAACGGGAGATATTTTTAATCAATTGTAAATTTTTAGGAGATATGTTTTGTTATGCTTACTTGGAATTTTTGCCTAATTTTAAAGAAAGAAAAGCTTAAACATTGTACATTGCTTTAACTGAACTGATTGTAGAACATTGTAAAATACAAACAGCAAAATTATATCTTGTATTAGATAGTTATGTGGAGGGATGTAAAAACATTTGAATTCATAACTATCCACAACACTTTTCCTAAAAGAATAGCAGAGATGGCCACACGCACACCACATTCCCTGTCTGTGTTTATTTCCCATTCAAGCATCTTCTCATACCATTACAAAAAAATCAGTTGAAAAACCTACCTATATTCGCTGGATATGGTACATTCAAACATGCCGGGTCTAAATTAACAATATAAGGCTTGTGTTCATTATAATTATGAGATGACAATCGTTTCACAAAAGAAGTTTTTCCAGCACCTGCCATGCCTGAAAAAAATATTAAGATTCTTAGATAAATCATAAAATACTTATTACCTAACAGTAATTAACAAATAATTAATTATTTATAAGTATAGAAATGATCAGGTCTCACCTAAAACAATTAGACAAATTGGCTGACTGCTTGCAGTTTCCCCTGGGGATTGACTTGCGTTACTTTCATCATTACTTTTTATTTCCATATCCATATTTGTTGTAAGATCTAAATTCTAAATAAATACCAAATAATGGTTTGGTAATTTTTATGTGACAAACAACGTTACAAAAACAAACACAACATAACCCCAAAAACATGCAACAAATTAATGTCAGATGTCAGATTCATAGAATACAGTCAGATTAGTGCACAGATTATATACTTATAGATGAACAACTCTGATTCTTCCCCATAGAAAATGATTATCCGTTGATTGAGTGGAATTTCACAGACAAGACAATATTTTATAGAACGGTGGGTGGCCCAGTGGGTAGCGTCGCGGTCTCTGAGTCCAGAGATCGTCGGTTCGAATCCCCACTTCGACACGACTCGATTCCTATTTTCAAGCACAAGCCGCTTAGGCTTTATTGAGAATAGTATTTACAAATTGAAATATGTGCAAATATCATAAGATTGCATAGATTTCTTTTTTTATTAAAAAAAAAAAAAAAAAAAAAAAAAAGAAGAAAAAAAATGAATCGGTTCTTACTTAAATATTAGGAGTTTAATTAGCCATAAATTGATTAAGTATGAGCGCTAAATTGTCTATGAATCCCCCTCCCCTTAACCCCTCCTTCCGCCCCTTCTACTTTCCTCCATAGGGTTAACAAATTAATGTCAAAATCAAAATGCTCCGTGATAGCTGGTTAACAGTTAGAAATGATCACAAGAGTTTACAAATAAATGTATGTAGTGCCTGATATAAACAAATCATATAATAGTTATGAATATTTGAGCAGTCATTTCAAAAACGCACATTGATTTAGACATTTTTTTGGTTGAACAAGAAATTAAAAATTAAAAAAAGGAAAGTTGGGAAAAGGAATGTCAAAATTGAAATAACCTGAAAAATGGCTTTTAAATATTTCGGTGCAAATATTTCAATTATATTTAAGCAGTACGGGTGTAATTAAGCATAAATATCGCCATTTGCTCACGTTGTTTTATTTTTAACATTTTTCATTGAGGTTTAAAAATGAAACCATTGTCTGGAGTCTGATAAAAAATTATTTACTTCAAATATTATATTTTAATCTGATTTGAATACATTATATAGTATAACAAAATCATCTGAAGAGCAGCACATTTTCTCTAAATAAAACACTGACAAACTTACATTAAATATTTCCGATAATCCGTAATTGCAAAAGGCGTTTTGCAAAATCACTTTCTTTGAAATCTTCCAATCCGCCAGTCAAATCCATTCGCGAAAAATGCACTCTTTTTTAATCGAGCAGGAAATTCATTCGTCACATTCACTGCATGATAAACCGACACAGACAGTAAATGAACGCTGAGAACCGAATAAATCTTTAAATTCGGCAGCGGAATCCGATCTAAAAATGTCAGGCATATTGAAAGAATATTGTACAAAGCCGCAATAGCTAAACAAATTTCATATCAGTAAACTGTTTACGTTTGGTATTCACAGTATAGCGTGAATTTACAATAACAATTCACATATTCCGGCGAATTCACAATAATATTGGAAATGACTAGAAAGAGTTCGCGACGGAAAACATCTGACGTTTAGGTTGCTTCGTTTTCCCCACTTGTTATGACATATGAATGATTATGAAGATAGTTACACTAACACAGTGACTAAATAAATATATATAATCTTTCTACACACACACACACATACACATACTGTGAATAATAATGGCTCCAATTTCCAATATGGCGGCAGAAATAAAGATGGCGGTGAGTTGACGGGGCCTGGATTAGTGTATTCTTTTCTTGACGTTTACCTTTCTATGGCCTAACCAAGGTTTAAAAAATCCGATTTGATTATAGTTTTTTTAAAAAAAAGATAGTTATCATGACAGTACTTCGATAAGATGTCAAAACGAAATTGGCAAAACGAGCGTACGGCTCTCTTCAAGTAGACTTGAAGAGTGGGGGAGCTGAATTTTTAGAAATAAAATTTTAAGTATAATTCAATAGTTTATGTTTTTATTCAATAAAAATTCAATCATATTTTGTAGCATTTAATTAAGTTAATAGAAGTGTTTTGGTGGCCCTTGTAGGGAAATAACTAAAAAAAAATTAAAAAAGTGATTTCGGCCATCGAATAACTAAACATTGTAACATTAAAAATTTAGTTTTTGGTGAATCGCGTTTTTAGTTTTTGTAGTCAATGGATTTAAATAGCGCGCCGTGTTTTTAAAAATTATGAAATCCTTAGCAGAAAG
>JAGVSP010002333.1:0-32007 GCA_022494985.1 Micrasema minimum | reverse complement strand
GATCGTGACTGGTCGTGATGTTCCGACGTTTTGCTTTTATCTCCGCTGCCTGGACTGAGGAAATTATTTGCTCCCTGATATTCTTGGAGACTATCTTGATTCGAAGATTCGCGCGATAAGAACTAATAAAGACAATTAAATATGTATCTATAATATAATATAATAGATATAATATTATGGTTTGCACGGATGCATAATTATGCATTCCACTCTCACAACTCATAAGTGACATAAAATTCACAAAATTTGCAAAACACTCATCGTAAGGAAGGGATTATTATTGTGAATAAAATCTGTCTATGAAATCTTTAATCTGAAATCTTTATGTCAGAAGCACTCACTTTGTAGTTATTCATTATAAACTATTTAAATGAAAAAACATCGTTTTTAACTACTTTTTATTAATCTAACTCCCGACCGGTTTCGATGCAACACGTGTCTCTTTATCAAGGGTACAAGGGTACAAGAATTTCATTCTTGTACCCTTGATAAAGAATTCTTTCTTGTACCCTTGATAAAGAATTCTTTCTTGTACCCTTGATAAAGAATTCTTTCTTGTACCCTTGATAAAGAGACACGTGTTGCCTCGAAACCGGTCGGGAGTTAGATTAATAATAAGTAGTTAAAAACAAAGTTTTTTTTATTTAAATAGTTTAAAATCTATCTAGCCCACGGTACATATAAAATATGCCTAAGCTATGGTAAACTTTAGACTTGCCATTTTTCATGAAGTTTTAGCCAACTATAACTCATAATCACAAAATGATTCTACAAGTTTAGAATATTTATGGCACTATGGCACTCTTGATAGGGTTAAAAAGTTTATCTTAATAAATTATTGCAGCGCGTGTAATTTTTTGAAGCAAACAAATCGTACCATGATATTCCTTCTTTGTTGCTTGGCTTTCCTCGGGTTAACGTCTTTTCTCAGGCATTGTTTAATTACCTTTGTCAGGTAAGAAATTTAGTTGGTAGGTATCCTTAATTAAATTGTATTTTTTTAAAAGCTTATATTTTACTTATGGCAGTCTATAAACTTATTAACGGACTATATGTTTCTATTTCGGAAAGATTATGAAAGGATTTTCGCTTTCTGAATATTCTTTTTCTGAATTTTATAATCTAGTTTTTTTAAATATAATTCCTCTAGATCTGTTTTCGCGATTTACTTCTTTGAATTAATTCAGCACGATACTATAATAATTTAAATCTTCTATTTGATATTGCGTTTGTAATTAGTGATGGGGACCGAATTAGTTCTGGCGAGCCAGTCAAAGCCGGAATCAGAAATAGTCGCATCTTTTCCGCTAATTTCTATCCCCGTTTCTGCTCCAGTCAGTAAGCCACCTTTAGTTGTGGCTAATTCAACACATCAAATACTGAATAACAATATATTTTAAAAACTTAAAAATAAGTCTGCTGCTTATCATTTTTTGTATTTAAGATTTTACGATCCTTTTAAGATTAGGTCAATCCAGGAATTCATTTAGATAATGATATCTTTTCATCGGCAATCGTAGCTCTTCGAAAGACAGTGAAGATTCGACAATTATCAGAAAGGCAGCCGAGAAAGGCAGTTTCTCTGTTCACTGTGAAGTCCTGCACACGAAATTATGCATGCATAAAAATAATAAAAATTTAAGTTCTTATGATAAACCCAAATATTTCATTAACTCAATGTTTGTAGCACTCACTTTGTAATTCCAAATATTTCAAATTCGGAGCTGATCGCAAATATAAATCATTGTCACAGAAAGCAGGAAACAAGTTGTGGTGGAGTAGGATTTAAACCTAGGTACTCTCAAGTGCCAGTGGAGTGGCAATATTCAATTAAATATTATTACGAATTATCTACCCAGGTGTTAGGTACGTAAACCGTTGTAATTTTTATGTGCATTACTAAAAATAAAAATAAAATAAATATGGTTGTTTATTCAATGGTGTAAACTACATAAAAATCAAAGGAAAAAATTGCGAATTTTTACACATAAGAGTCTTACAGATGCGATGTGGAGAAATAACAATTTTTTGACCGATAATCTTGATTCTTAATTGATACTAACGATCAAATTCCGCATCCTTTCTAGAATTTTGTCTCAGCCGGAAAGTGTTAAGTATTAAATCTATTTTCATATTTCGTTCTTGTCTAGTTGTATACAGATTGGCATACAAAGTAAACCGTTGATACTCTGTCTTCAAACACATCAAACGGAACACCACCCTGTTATGATTACTTTTCCCACTCACCTCAACCAAAACCAATGTGTCAATAAACTGTACGAGTAACTTCCAATGATGGTTGCCTTTATTCTCGACTTGGAAAACGTCATAAAGTGATATTTAAAAGTTTAGGCATTATTTTCCAAATAATCAATCAAAGGGGAGAAGTTCTACTTTAGGTGGCTGTATTTGAGGCCAGCATTCGAAATTTTGGTGTTTTCAAAAATGATGTTCATATTTATTGACACCCACATAACTTTAGGATTTTTTAGAAAATGCGCAGACCGATTTTTCAAATAAATTATTTTTTTATTTTATTTTTTAAACTGGATTCCCTCACTTTTGTAACTTTTTGAAATTTTAGTTGGACAAAATTAAGACAATTAGTAATTGAAATGCACATTAAATTCTAGGAAAATAGCGAGCCATTTTTCATTGGTACACCAAGCGCAGTAGGTACCCCTAAATTGGATGTTTATTCTTAAAGAATCCCTTGAAAAGCTCGAAATCAATTATAATTGTACCCGAAGGACTTTATAACCAACCACTTTATAATAGATAGTTTTTACATTATCTCAACTCAATTACTGCAGGAAATATCAGCAAAATTAAAAAAAAAAAGGTTTCATTTGAAGGATAAAAATAACTATAATCAACTGGTAGCGCAATGAAATTGACAGTTGGCAGTGATTGGCAGTTACAAATGACTTGTAATTAGCAATCCCATTAAAAAGCTCCTTAAATTTGGCAGTGACTGCGGCCAAACCCACAATTAAAATGAAAGCGCTTTCAACCTTCATAACACTCATTATATTATGCACTTATCTAAAAATTGCAAAAAGCGACGCTTCCGAAAAGCTGTGATTATTTAATTCTGATGGGCAAGTTACTCTTGAAGATCTTTCGCCTTCAATCGTAAATTTTCTGTTCCCAGTAATTCCTTGCATCCAGTTCATCTAGAACAACCAGCCTTGCAGATAGGTCTAGATGGCATTACATGGACAATTTTCTGGCTGATCTGAATAAAATGGGTGAAAAGGATTGCTGAGAACAGAAAACATAATCGTACAATGAGGAATATCATCAAGGCTATTCATAAGCTAATTTGTCATCAGAAGAAAGCCAACACATTGCCCAGTAACTAAAAAACCCATAAAAAATCTGCCACCGCCGCGTAAAACCAATGGTGATTCATCATCATCATACCATATCCCGCTCCCTATGTGGAGCATATGGAATCCACAAACTGCCTCCAGGCCAAGCGATCGGCTGCCAGCTCCCGTGCATCCTCCCAAGTCAATTCCACGTCCCCCGCAGCTCTGACGCAAAATGCTGACGAATTGTCAACAGTGGACGACCAGGACGCCGAGAACCTGATGCCTTGTAAAATAGGCAAGCATGGTTAAGGCTCTCGCGAGGCATACGTAGTATATGGCCTAGCCAGCCGAAACGCCTTCGCTGGATGACAGTAGATTACCAAGGGTTTGCTGTGTCCGTTGCCTCACCTCTATGTTTCCTTACAAAGTCAAAGCACCGCACACCTAAAATTCTTCTAAGACACCTATTCTCAAAACTCAGAAGTCTGCTATCTTGGGCCCTGGTTAGGGGTGCCACGATTCGCAGCCATAGAGGAGAACATTAATTTAAAAAAAAACTATACTTTTTACTTAACACAGTTTCAACTTCCATGTCACTTTTTTACATGTCGTTAATTTCTCATATTGTAATATAAAAATTGGAATCAATGAGCGTGAAATTGTGAAACCTTACACGACTCTAAGCTACAATCGCCATAAGGCTTTCAATATTATGAAGCGATGAAGGGAAACACTTTATCACTTCCACTCAGTTACGTTTTGCTTTCCAGTTTACAGCTGTAGCGTAATATGTTACTTACAAGTACCAATTTATCTCCGTGCAAGTATTTTGCCTATACCTTGGGGACACTGGGGCTAGTTGCCCCAATGTTTGTATATTTTGACAAAAATATAATAGTTTAAACTAGTATCTAAGTGTTCCCAAATGCTTATCAATACTCACAAACTCTGGAAATTTGTGACCAAATAACTCTGATCTTAAGGCTCAATAGTGATTTGAATTTGGCTACATAGCATAACCTTTCCACTATAGTTAAAAGTAAAATAAAGAAAAGTTTAGTTGTAATAAACATTTTGATATGTCGGAGACGACTGATTTAAAAAAATTGAATTGGTTCTGTGAATTATTAGCCTGACTAAGCTTTATGAAATGCAATACATATTTTTGCAGGCATGCATTTTTTTACCATCGCACGTTGATTATTCCAGCTTTTCAGACACTTTTTTTCTAAATAAATCTATAATAGTTTAACATTTCATTTGTAAATACTATTTTCAATAAAACATTACTTACTTTTAACAACAACATTTTGAACGTATACAAATACTTGTTGACAAATTACTGATTATCTACCCATGTGCAAACTGGGCTGATATCAGATATTATTGATTATCTCAACAGAGACAGAGAAACTCTGGAAACGAATGTGGGCTATCTAGGCGTTTACAGGGCTTTTCATAACCTGTCATTGGGCTGGGTTAAGTTGCCACTTGATGTACTACAACATTCCTTATTCCGCCTGTCATCTGAAACCATATATGACAAATTTTTGAAACTTCTATATACACCGTTTCCCACGATGAGACCGCGAAACTCCATAGGGTGATTATTCATGATATTCTGAAAAAAAATCTTAATAAAGTTTTTCAAAAACTCAATTCTAATTTCTTAAAAAAAATTATTAAAATATGAATAAAAAATTCACGCGTGTAATACCGTCATTTTTGAACTGGCTAACACCACGTGACCTGCACTAATTTCAGATATGAAATTCGAATTTTGAATGTCCGCACAAGGCAAGGCGTTCGGTGACCAGAGCGGACCCCCACACCTCCCCGCCCACCGCCACCCCGCCACCGCTACATTTTCAAACAGGAAAGCCAGTATTACATAGTCGCTTTTTATAATACTTTTTTTAAATTAATTATTAAAAATGCCCGGATCAAAAAAACTTTAAAAGGATTTTTTTCTCAGAATACCATGAACAATCACCCTCCGGAGTTTCGCGGTCTCATCGTGGGACACGGTGTATATATTGAGTTTGTACAGAAGTATCTACATTTGAGTTGGTTTTTCGACAGATTTTAATATTTTTTCTCTAGTGACATCTGTTGAAAAGATGGTTAAGAATTTTTGGCAATCTAACTTTATTGTTGTAGGTAAGGCTATATCGAGCGTTTATTACTTACTAGAAGACTTTCAGGTAACTGTTCACTGTTCGGAACGATATATGTAGAGGCTATTACTAAATATGTACAGGAAGATCTATCTTTTTATGTCGTCACCAAATTGAGACTTCGTTTCCTTTAAATTTAATAAAATGCCACTATATTTCATTAAACTGTTTTCTTGCAGAAAACCAATGGCGGTGATAAACACAAAATGACATCTTTCTCAACAGATGTCACTATAGGGAAAGAATTATTATTATTATTTATTATTTATTTAACCAATTACAGAGGGGAACAACGTCACAACACCCAGGCTTGAGAAATATCACTTTTTGTTTTTGTGTTCTCACCGGGAATCGAACCCGGAACTCCCGTATCGTGAGTACAGCGTCTTAGCCATAACGCTACGGAGGCCGCCTTATTATTAAGAATATTAAAAATATTTAAAATCTGTCGAAAACACAACTCGCATGTGGATTCTTCTGTACAAACTTAACATATATATACGTTAGTTAGTTAAGTTTCAAAAATTTGTCATACATGGTTGTCAGATGATGGGCGGAATGGGGAATGTTGTAATACATCAAGTGGCCACTTAACCCAGCCAATGACAGGTCATAAGCCCTGTAAGCGCCTAGATAGCCCACATTCGTTTCCAGAGTTTCTCTGTCTCTGTTGAGATATCAATAATACAAAATGACACTTTATTATTGGTTTAAATTGTGTTTTTGTGCATTTACAGTAATTTATTAAGAGCATAAATACCTCACCACGTGACTCACGGCCGCTTCTCCATACAAACGGATTCCTCGATTTTCTCCCTGGAATTTAACATTATAGCTGAGCTTTTTTAACAGATTTTAGTTATCGACTAGATGCGTGTTTGCATCGTCTTATTTTTAAAATATTATTTTGTTCAAAGGAAAATAAATAAATTATTTAAAAAATATAACAATGCAAAACACGCATCTAGTCGATATCTAAAAAGTGTGAAAAAATCATTGCTCTAATGTTAAATTCCAGGGAGAAAATCGAGGAATACGTTTGTATGGGAAAATTGGCTTCGAGTCACGTGGTGTGGTATGCTCTTAAACATGACTATCCCCACTATTTAATAAATAATATAGGTTCACCTAATCGGTAAACATTAATCGATAGGTTTGAGAATTAATTAATATGTATGTAAATAGGTACCTACTCAATAATATACCTATTAATAACAAGTTTTAAATATTAGTTTCTGCTTCCGTTTGCGGTTGGTTCATTTAATCAAATTTATGTTACCTAATAATAATAATTTATAATTAAATTTCACGTGGGAAATAACGATATTATATGGTTACTATTTGAAGAACGCAATTCTACTTATTTACTATCAATAATATCTCCTTGAACATTATAGAAAACAATAATTTTTATTAAAAAGTTCTCCATTTTTTTGTGGTGGTGTTTTTATTGTAGATACATATTTAAAATGTATTTTAAACATCAAAAGACGTGGGCACAAAGGTACCAGTTACACATAATAACATTGTTTATTTATTTAATATTTGTTTATATATTATATAAACGCCTAGAGAGCTCTTACAATACATTTTGCACACTTTCAATACATTTTATAACACGCCTCCAATATAAAAAAAGTAGCAAAGTTGTAAAGCTCCTTATTACATACAAAACCGAAAATAAAATAAAAAACTAGCAATCACAAAAAAACATAGCAAAAGCAGAAAGAATAACCTAGATCCTAGACTAATTAATTTTATTGATAAGGGAAGATTGAGGTTATGACTCATCTACGGGTTTCCATTGTTCTATAACAGCCGACTTGATTGCTGCCGGAGTATGTCGGAAAAAATATGGTCGGATCATAATCATCAGTCCACAATACGCAACTTCTAACTGGACATAGGTACTACCGATAGTAACAAACTGGACATCCATCAATGATTACATACGAGTACATGCGTATCTTCATTCCCGCTTTCTTCAGCTTATAATAGCTGGCTCGTTCCATTTTTTGCTAGAAATTTCCATCACCTTCCGCTGTGCTGGTCCAGCCAGGTAAGAGCTAAGAGCGTGCCACTCGGGAAGTGATCTTACCGTCGCCGTAGCCTTTTTGATTACCAAGCGTGCCACTCACACTGATAAAAACTTATTTATCGGGCGTTTAAAATAACTGTGACACTTCTAAATTTGACAATTTAGAGTTACATGTTGGGATATTTATATGCCAAAGATCTACAACTCAAAAACTGAACAAAGAATAAGGAAAATAAAAAAATCTTGTGCTCTGTATTGGTTATACATAACTAAAATAAACTAAACCAACTAACTAACTAACTAACTAACTATTGCGCCATTTCCCAGAAGGAATAGGCAGAGATGATAGAACGCCACACCAACCTGTCCTGGCATATTTCTCTTGCTTCCTCCACGTTCATTCATCTTCTCATGCACACGCGCCAATTATTACGACCTTTCACATGACCACTTTCAAGTATTTGTTTTACCCGATCATGCCATGTCTTCCTCGACTTCTATACAGACAAAATCATTGAAAAGAAAAATCCATTATTTTATTAATTATCACTGTTGTTTTAAAGGTCACGAATAAAGAGTTTAAAATTTTAAAAAAATATCTTAGCCAACTAATTCGCATAATGCGAAAGACGCTGGACTCAAAACATGGAGGTTCCAGGTTCGATACCCGGTGAGATCACAGAAATCTCAAGAGATTTTACGCAAACGTGGGTATTTGTAATGCTGTTATCCTCCTATTGGTTCATCTGGCCTGTGGGGGTAGTAAAAAAGATGTATGTTTGTTTAAATAGGCTTGTTAAGTTCTTGTTGAGGAGAAACTCAATTTTTCTCAGTGCAGGAAGTGTTGTTACCGTCGCCTATCCGACTTCTACTGCAGCATCCTGTGTAACAGTATCTTGCCCTATATGGCAGTGGTAATCGTAAATCTTTGTCTATGACTTTTTCTGCTTCATCTATGTTTTCCAAACCGGGTCATAATCATAACTTACTGCTGAATTTATATCTTGTATTATTTAAACACCGTAAAATAATTAGCCAGTTTTTTGTTTATTTTGTTGATTGACTCGGCATTCACTTCGTAACACTTTATAATGAATTATGATTAAATAAAACGATGTTATGTGTTACTATTGGTTCATTCTATAGAAATAGAATTTGCCTACTCTACCTGGTTTCGGGAGTAAAGTTCTCTCATCGACTGGCGAAAAGACATTAGAGTACAGATATGCAGAAAAATGAAATTGCAATACTTAAGAATCTAGACACAAGGGTAACATAAATATTGATAAACAGAAGTAATAGAAATAAACCAATTATATTATCATCAACCAGTAAAGAAATCCACCAGCAATAGAATTCTATAGAATAAACCAATATTACCACATAACAACGTTTTATTTAATCATAATGTTTTTTGTTTGTTTATCTGGGAAGGACACAGAATATCTATGGAGTAGGAGCTTTTTTGGAAACGGTACGGAACTCATAACAGTAGTAGCTTTATTCGAAATGCTGAAAATAATTTCATGCCTAAAATTGCAAAATTTTAAGAAACACAAGAAAAAAGCAATCGATTCTATGTTTTTTTTTATTGTCTATTTAAGCCTTTCTTAAGTTTACATAATAGTCTTTTAAGTTCCGTTGTTTTTCAGACAACTTTCCCCATGCGTTAAAATGTGAAATGCGTCAATAATATGTAGATAAATACCGAAAATATCGTCTATTTATTTTTTCTTTAATTTTTTCTTTTCATTTACACACAGATTCAAATTAATCGTCGGTTTCCTTAAGAAAAAATCCTATTTTGGCGAAGTGTCTGTACTTGTCGAAATTCCTATTTTTAAATCTCGATTTCGAACTTTTTTGTTTTTTGTTATCTGTGCTTTCGCAATGCATTATTCTATGAATGAAATCAACACGATAATAAAATGGAAATCTTGCGTAACTTTGCCATTATGTCATGACTCGATACAGACAAAGCTACAATTATCCGGACTTGCATACGTTTTCATTTAAAACTAATAACTGTAATACCACTTCGTACTTGGCAACTAAATTGATACAAATTTATAACTACAGTACGTCCGCGTTGTAGAATATCATATTTTATCGGCACGGAAAATTTTTCAAAGCTTTACAAGTTCAAATTTTGTAGTCAAATGACGTAAACCCCATGATATTCGATATTAGTTTTAGTCATCCATTTTACAAAATATCGAGCTTTTCTAGCCGTTAATTTTTTTGTAATTTCATCCCGTTTGCGCCTAAAATACGTCCTTTTGTACAAAAAATATGTGTTAATATAAAAAGTCATTAGAATTAGATATTTATACACATCGCGCTTAAAATATTACGTGTTTTCGAACACAGTTTATGTACAATAAAACTAATACATGAGGTCGCGGGTTTGATTCCCGTACCCCTACGTCAACATGAAATATTTATTTACATGCGATATTCGTATAAAATACGAAATACGAGATACGTGTTATACCTAGAAGCCTTGGACTGGTGACGAAGCGTATGACTGATCATCTTACTTTCATGTAATAATAGATCAAGATACACATTGCACTCGGTGTACCGATGCAGTGCCCCATGCACCATTGGGTGCGGATAGGGGAAATTAGTAGTAGTAAAACTAATACAATTGTTTTGTGTCAGGCTACCATCCACGAAAACCTGGCATTGATTCCCGCTAGGATCAATATAAATACAAAATGTAAGATATGGTGATTGTCGTTATTATTTCTCAGTAATTTTTGAAATTATTCGTCAAAAAAATTAATGACGTACATTTTAAGTAGACTGATCATCTTGTCTTCATGTAATACAAGATACACTGCACTTGGTGTACTGATGCAGTGCCCTATGCACCACTGGGTGCGGATGAGGGAAAGTAGCAGTAATAGTATTTTTTAGTTTATTTTTCATTCAGCGTAACAGCAAAAATCAGTAGTTTTAGGGGTAGGTAGTTCGTTTATGTATTTAATACTAACTTGTGTTTATAACGCAAGTGGACAGTGGTAAAATATGTACCCTACAGTCATATTTCTTATGCAACAGGTTCGTAGCAGTATTTTTTTCACTTCAACTATCGCATCGATCTTCCGGCCGATATCTTTATTAGAAAGTTCCACATAAAATAATTCATCTTATTCGAATGGACTAATCTCGATTCGGATCTCTTTCTATATCTGGTCCATTGCGTCATAATTTACGATTCGAATATCACAATTCGCTACCGTGGCTAATCAAATGTATTCACATGTCAATCAATCAATTGATATTAATTTATATAGGTAATTTAGATTTTGTTTGATGTTGGTTCAATAATGGAGACTTAGTTTTGAAATCAATTTCTGTTTCATATGTAGGCACTTACGAAAACAAGAGCTTACAAGGAGAAAAATTATTAGGTATATAATTATATTCTAAGTAATAAAAGTGTGGAAAAGTCAAAGCTTAGGTATGTATGCTGCCGTTCGATTATTCACTGAGTAAAAAAAAAGAAGATTTTTGGAGAAAAAAAGTTTAAAATCTTGCCTCTAAAAGCGTGGAGACCAGAGACAATATTTTTCACCCTTTTTTTCCTTGTAGATAAAAATCTTGTCTTTTGCACTTAGCAGCGTTTTAGTCATCGGACGGCGGTATGTATTTTCTAACTAATTTAATAACAATAATGTTTTCCATTTTGAGTTTCCATTACGTGAAAATGCACCTTATATCCAGACCCCATTCTTGATTTTTAATAAAAATAATCTAACTCTAAATGAATCAGTTATGTGATTAATCACCTATAATTTAGTCTCCCATTATTGGTTTATTGTTAACAAACATGTTGCATCTGTTAACCAACACACAATATATAAATCATGGCAGCTTGTAAACATGCCAGATTTTCATGTTTTCTTCGCCCGTAATTATGACATCGTAAATTTGGTTGCACTGTATACAAATCGTGTCGTGGTTTGAACCCTTTTAAATGCACCAAATCTCTGCATGTAAAATCATGCGTTCACTAAAAATACACTTAATTAGAAGATTTTTTTTTTTCAAAATTTCCTGCTTAAGACTTTCAAATGATACTTACACTGCTGAGAGAAAATAACTTTTTCGCTATCGACAACTTATCAAAGATTTTTTAGAATAACACTTGTAATAAAAAAAATTCCAGTTGCCAAAAAAGGTTGCGGTAGAATTTTAGTTTTTATACATATATGAAATGTAAATAAATGAATTCAAAATTTTAGACACATTACTTTAGTTGAATCATTTGGCAACGGTGCGGTGTCCGGGGCGTCCGGTCCGTCGGGACGCCGAATGATGATACAAACATTACCGCCCCTGAAAATATTCGGATTTCTAATATGAACCTTCGTTAAATCAAACCAATAAAAATAAATAATCATTGTTAAATTATTATTTAATCCTTACCTAGACACTTTACAATCTCACAAATAAAATTTCATATTAGAAAAAATCGCATTTGGTATTTGGTCTATATGACTTTGTCTCTATTTTCCAGTTAAAACTGAATCTATTAAATCTCGCGGATCGGCTTAAAAAATCTATAGAGTCGTGTTTGACTGAAAAAATACTCAATAGTCTTTAAAACGGTCTAGGGAAAGGGTGGGGCTTTCAACGACAAATAAAAAAGTGAGTTGAAAACTGTAGGCAATCATTTAAATTATTAATTGAATCTGTTCGCGAACCGCACTTTATCAACACCTGGATTAATCTTAATGTTCTTGAGATATAGCTTGACTTTCAAAAGACAGTCGTTTCGTCGAAAATTCGCATAAAATCACGGAAATCAAATAAATAAAAACATAAATTTTATTATAGGTACACGCACATTTAGTGCGAATTTTAATCCCATTATTTTTATGAATTCGTTAAAAGTAAGGTACCTTCTGTTCTCATTTAAAACACTTTCACGGCTTTTTTTTCCAGCAAAATGGTGGCGACCGTATTTTTTCGAACGCGCAGAAAACAGAGTTAACTAAATAAAATAAATAGCTTACTTTTTTGTACAAATAGATAGATACTCCGTAGAGTACAATATTCCTTGCTTTATACAATGCTTAAGCATACAATAACCCCAACTCTCCACTTTACTATGTTTAAATAAGATTTTAAACCCTTATGTGGCTTACTCCATCCGTTTATTAAAAACAAAGTATTTTAAAAATATTTTTCTTTCTCTTTCATTTATTTATTTATCAGTTTAGGGGCAACCACTGTTTCATGATGATTGAATACACATTTGTACACAAGGTAGCTGAAGTATTGCCTGCTTTAAAACCAGTAGACTGCTAATATTTGTAATAAAAAGTGTTCTCAAAAATGATCTAATGAATTTATCACCATTATTTGTGATCATAAAAGCTATATGATTTTAAGCAATCCTAAAAAATATAATAATATTATTGACTTAAACCTGTTTCCCTCGAAGTCTCATTTATTTCTTGCTATTTTTTAGCTACTATAATTTTAAGTATAGGCTTCTAAATAATATACTCCGATCCATCGATCTTTGCCTCTTATATTTAGTTTTTATACTCTTTGTAATATATTGACCATTGAATCAAATAATCGAAATCGTGCAGCACCTATAATTCAAAGGCACCAAATAACCAAAACCTCTTTACTTGATCACTGTTGACATTAGTGGCTCATCCCTTTTTACTTGGATCTGGATATTATTGGATTGATTAAATGTTGTGTCAGGAGTCTAGACCACATTTAAGAACTCCATTCTGGGTGCTTCAACCGCGGAAGTCTCGAATTATGAAGTATTAAAATTGATTTAGAAGGTTATAATCCACTTAAGATCGCCGAGTATAAAGAAAGTAACTTCATGTGATATTGTGTATGCTCATGCATTACCTGAAAACTAATCCAAGTACTCGTATTGTGTGGCTACGACTAATTCAATTCTCCATCTAAAGCCGGCTAATATGAGACAGTAAGCGGCACTTATCTAATATTGGTCAGAATCTTAATTCAGTCCAATTTTATGGGTATTATGTTTTTGTAGGTACATCATTCAATAAAAGCATTTCTTACGATCTTATGATACAGTTTCATAAAACTAAAGCATTCCAATAATATATTTCGAATGAAGAGAATTAAAGTACATATTATGTGGTTTAGTCGTTTCTCTGTCGTAAATTTTCCTTGAGTACATACCTGTGTGCAAAAGTATGATAAAGTTCCAACCTGAAAAATTGAACGTTAAATATACATAAATACCTACCCAATATCAATCCATTCAATAATACGATACCAAAATATCAACTATTTTATTGATAAAAACTTTTCGTAAAAATGCAACAAAGTACTCAGTGCAAACATATTTTGAAAACTGACTTATCAAGAATCTTATCTATCGAATCCCTCCCTCTTTTACCTCATTTTCCTTAAAAAACACCAATCATTGCAGCGTTATATTACTAACACTATTTTCAAATGTTCATATAGATGGATAGCCACAGCCTAAAAGTCTTCGTTCGTGTATCTTTTGCATCTTTTAAAGCTGTTAATTACTTTTTAAATAGAGTTGTTTTCTACTCATATCGTAGGAGAGGGCGTTCCGATATCTGCCGTGCAAAATGCATCCTTCTCGTCATTAGATGCGAATATCTCGTATAAAAATCTTCGGGAAAGTTCGGTCAAGCTCGACTATCCGACGTCTCTTTCATTCAGCGGAATAGTTATTTTCTCTTGAATATTGTATCTACGATCTCTAGTCATGGGTCTACTGTAGCGACTACCGTCTAACTACCCACAGAGGTCTGCAATCTCTATACATTACTAGTGTAATAACAGTTTAGACCGTAATGCCTGTCTAGTGCCTTAGGCCTTACTTCTTGTTCCTAAACAATTAGATTGTCTCTATGCCGTTCCGAGAAACTTACGCGCATCTGTTTTATTCATATTTGAGTTTGTTCAAATCTTTTATTCGACGCTCAATACGGTCGGCATGTCTCTTTACAACTCTATGTACACAATCCTGTTTGTCCTTCCATAAAGGTAATGAATTAGTCGGCAATTTACAACTGGATTCTTTCAATTTGAGTCTTATATTACTTTAATTCACCGGCTATTACGTCTTTACATCGGCGATGTATGATTAAGTTACAAGCATAATCCTAATGCCGTTATAAAACCAATCATTCTAGTTTGTCTAATTTCTTCTCACTCATCTTCGAGAACCATTTTTAAGACAGTCGCAGGTGACATACTATATTTTTTCTTTGGAACACGAATTTTTAAAAAAATCACACAGTTATGGAGTATTGGGAGCCTGAAATTAGGGTAGTTGGACTGTGTGGATGAGAACACCGCTTCAGGCATTAGATACTGAAGAAAAACAGCCGTAAACAGTCGCGAGTGAACAAGATTCTTGGACAAGGCCAGGACCCTCAATGGGTTGAAGTTGGTTCTAGTGCCAGAGATGATGAAGGTGACTTCCAAAATCCGATGTTAAACTGATAGTTATCTTACCGTAGTTTATAATCAAGTTTTAGTTAAGACTTGTCTATTAAAGTTTGATGTAAGAAATTCCTAGACACAGCGTTTGACATGTTGATTTTCACCGCCACTTTAGCTCCAACTGTTTGTAATCTTTAACTTTCAAAATCTTCTCCCTTGGTACAATATTTCAACGTCATTAATAGTTGGTTGGTTGACTCAGTAACAAAACCCCATCAATCATCTTCTGGTGATCACTATTTATCTAGTCCGCTCATGTCCGTGACGTCCAAGTCAAGACATGGTCTGATATTTAAAAGGCAACAAGATGCAAGATGTCCGCTGTATGGTTGATACTGTATACTTATCCATTTGCAGGGTATTCTGCGGTGATTTTCTGGCTGGACAGCCTCCGTCTCTGCTGGCTGGCGCTGATTAAACGCCGAATTAACATAATAATCGTGAGAACCGATCCGTTGCGGGTAAAACGGTGACTGAAGGAGCAAACTGTACAGTTGAACTTGACCGGGAACCTGTTCTGGGGAGCCACCAGCGCCACTGGGGCACCTTAATCAATATTCCCTTTTAATTACCACCATTTTCTAAGTTATCTTATCGGGTCAACTTTCACTTAACTAATTCGATAATGATTGAGAAAGTGACAGTAGAGGACACAGGCACACATTATACTATAATAGGGATTCACAGAGCTTCTTCACACCTCGTTCTTCGCACCTCGTAATGCAGTGATTAGCAAGTACCATGCATGAGGTCTCAGACTCGATTCCCGCGGGTGTTCAACATGAAATAATTATTTTCATTTACTTTACAATAATCATAAACATATTTTACACAAAATAGATGAAACCTAATATTGAAAGTAATCATTTCGCCTAGAAAACCATTTAAAATCCCCAATGTACCAACCTTCACTAAGTAACTTATGACTTATCTACCATCTTCAATAAATTTATCATTATAAAATTTATTTTGAAGTCACCCTGTATTAGCCAGCATCTCGCAGTGTTAGTACGAGATGGAAAAATGAATGAATTTAATTATTAGTATTTTTTGCCGCGTTCCCAACTCTTGAATGAACTCGGAGCCAAGTCGTGCTAGATCCACTCGCCCGATTCTGGTTTACTACTCTACGTATAAATGAGAACTATAAAATCAAGTAAAATATTGCCCACTTCGCCTGTAATAGTTCTTTCTTCAGAGGTTTATTAGGTGGTAGGTAGGTACTATGGATACTTTTGAATAAACCTTGAAATTTAATTTGGCAGTCCGGATGATTAAACACAAAAATGTTTTTTATCCTAATAAAAACTTTGCTTTTTCTTTAACGCATTTAGATTGAATTTTATTTATTTTATTTTTTTATTTCTTATTTATTACATATATAATTTTACAGTTTAGAATGTTTGTATTTCAGTTATTTAGGTATAACCTCGTGCCTAACTGAAATATTTACAAAAAAGTACATTTATATAATATGAATATAATTTGAAAAATTTGACACAGTGTTACATAATTAAAGTACACAATACAGTAAAAATGTTTCCCTTAAATAATTCAACATGCAAAATGATATAAAACAAATCAAAAATGTAAAAAGAATTTTAAAGAAATTGTTAAAATAATTATAATAAAAGGAGATTAAGTAATACAATTACAAGGAAATAAATATAATAAAACTGGACAAACGGTAAACTAGAGATATCAAAATAAATATGCATATTGAAAAAAGATATATAAAGTTCTTCACATTATCATTTTTGGATTTTAAATAGATGAGCCGAGCCACCCCTCCCCACTCCCATGTATCATCAGCCAGTCGTGTACATTCCTCTTAAACGTATTTAAATTTTTTTGGATATCTTTATGTATATTGGCAATATATTATAGAATTTAGGGGCTAAAAATGTATGATTCCTTTGAGCCATTGTCAATCTAGTGAGAGGGCGAGTATAATTAATCCCTCCAGCAGTTCTAGTTTCAACTGTTTGTTGTGACCTTAGTTTATCATCTGTCTTCCAAAAATGCATTAATGCTTCTTTTATTTACAGCTGCCGTATATCCGAATGAATGATTTAAGAAATCATACGACTACATAATACCTTAGCGTTAGAGAAAAACAAGATATTTTGAATAACCAATATGAACCAAAACATAAGCTCTAGGAACAATGAATTATTAAACATTCGATTACGCCTTTTTTGAATGATGTATCTTACTACTACTACTACATTCCCTTATCCGCACCCAATGGTGCATAGGGCACAGCACCGGTACCTACACCAAGTGCAGTGTATATTGATCATTTTATTACATGAAAGTGAGATGATCAGTCTTACGCTTCAGTACCAGTCCAAGGTATCACACATGAAATATTAATATGAAATTCACATGGAAATAAACATTTTATGTTAACCCTCTACGGGAATCGAACACGCGACCTCATGCACGGGAGCCAAATGCGCTACCACTATGCTATGAGGCGGACAATCGTATCTTACAAAAAAAGTAATTTCTTTTGAATTATTGTTGATTATTTAAAATCTTTTAGGAAATTAATCCTTCGACACTCGTTACTTATTTTAATTTTTTTTTATTACAGCCTCCACTCGTTTGCGATATTATTCTTATCTACATATTTACATAATACAAAAGAAGATAAACATTTCATCTTTCTTTTTCTATTTATACTGAATCCAAATATTTTTGTCATCTGTTATTGGAGCTTTTTTTAAACATTATGATTTGTACATGTATTACCTACTGTTTCTCTGTTGGTTTTCCAAATAAAAAATAAAATAAAAATAAATAAATAAAATACAATGTTATGTGTACAAGCTTCTTATAAACTAAACCTGGATTCTAGATTCCCATTTTTAATTTCTTTCCCTGGATTATTTCCGATATCATAACGTAAGGTCATACACAGTAAATTCCTAAGCCATTCTTCCTCTGATCAGTTGAGTTTATCGCCATCTTGTTTTATGGCAGGGAAGAGCTTTTATCTACAGATCATTAAGTCCATGCCGGTGCGTCTGAGGAATCCTCCAAATTTGTATCAACTAGTTAATCTTCATTACTCTGTGGCTCGTTTAGGGTATAGTTCCCAGTGGTCGTATAAATTCTTCTGAAGTGGAATATTTCACGCTCACATACATTAACTATTAACTATGCTTCCGTTGGATTAAGAGAGCGGTGAGGCGTAATATTCTCGTAATATCGCTTAACTAATTATGCAGCAAACTGGTCATTATAATTCCTAAAACATAGTAACATTGATTTATTTAACAGAGAGACAAAGATCTTTTGAATGGAATTGGATTTTTTAATGCTTAAAAAATTGTGAGCTATTTTGCCATCTGAAGTAAAAGCTGGTTATAGGATTGCTGGGAACAGAAGACCAAAGATAACAAGGTTTTATTGTATCGATACCTTAATATGCAAATGTGTAACTCCAAAATGGTTACTTTACAGGGCGGGCAAAAAACGAAATGGTGGAATTGCCAAATTCGCAGCGTTGCCAATACTAACGTGGCAGTTACCTATTTTTCTTGAGGTGGTTTTTAGGGCATTTGTAATTATGTTGGACTCGCCCAATTTACCTAGCACCAAAATGCCATCATAAAGTCATTTTGTCAAAAAATGGAGTTACACAATTTGCATATTAAGGTATCGATATGATAATGTCATCGACAAGGAGGCTACAACTCTTCATGAGATATTTGACCATAAGTGTAAAAATTGACAAGTATGAGTTCCAAAGATGGATGTCAAATATTGGGCGGAATGGGGAATGTTGTAATATTATCAATTTGATATCAATATTGTTAAAAAATACTGCAAAATACCCTAAAAATACGATATAAAGTTTTGAAAGAAACATTACCTACATACATTTGTGCGCTTAGCTAGGTAGGTTTAGGTTAAGCTATACAAAAAGTTGACTGTAGATACCAAGGGTTGCTGTGTCCGTTGCCTCACCTCTGTGTTCCTTACAAAGTCAAACCACCGCACACCTAAATTCTTCTAAGACACCTATTCTCAAAACTCAGTAGTCTGCTATCTTGGGCCCTGGTTAGGTGCCACGCGTCAGGTTCTCGGCGTCCTGGTCGTCCACTGTTGACAATTCGTCGGCAGTTTGCGTCAGAGCTGCGGGGCGTGGACTTGACTTGGGAGGATGCACGGGAGCTGGGAGCCGATCGCTTGGCCTGGAGGCAGTTTGCGGATTTCATATGCTCCACATAGGGAGCGGATATGGTATAATGATGATACAAAAAGTTAAGTATGTATACATAATTTTATCTTGAATAAGGTACTTTGCCTTATATCTGGTCCATTTACCAGGAATAATTTATTTTTACTTCTGCATAATATAATTTCAACTTAAAATTTCGATAAAAACTGGGCGTCTCAAACGAAAAACTTGTGAACAAAATTCAACCAGTAATTATGTCATTCGTTTAAAAATACAACTTATTCAGGTATTCTTTATCTTTATCACAAACGTGTGGGCAGCATAGATGGCTATATTCATTTGTAAGTTCTTAATTAATGTGGGGATCTGCAGGTCAACACGAAATATAAATAAATATTCAATCTTGTTTTAAGATATTTCGATCCCCGTGGAAAATACAAGAACCGCGTCAACGTGTGTTTTCAGGCTTCATTGGCGAAATTTATTATCGATATGCAAATAAGTAAGAGAGTTACATCGTTATTTGAATGGGTAAATAAAATCTTGGAGACAGTTTTGAGATAAGAAATAAGAACTTGTTTTAACTCGTTTTGGATTCGCATAAAAACGGAATATCCAAAAATGCGCTTAATTGTTGTCCTTAACGAAAGGACCTTTAATAATAAAACACACGACACTAGTAATGACATTTATTTATTATTTATTTTATTTTATTGTTTTTACAATGATAGAGCATTTTACATATACATTTTTTTTCTTTACACAGTTGTAGCTGTTCAATTTACCGCCAGAGAAATCCACTCCAGACACTGAATCCCTAAAAATGCACTAGTATTTGTGTTGAAAATTTTTGAATATGAAAATATCCCAAAAACTTAAAAATTAATAGTGCGTGCATTCTTCGTATCGGTGAGTTAAACTGTAATCGTCCTTGTATCTACTAAGGGTAACTGTTTCCATGCACCGTATACTAAACCCCCGCCCCGTAGCCGCGTTCCATGTTATAAGTTGACAAACAATATACATACAAACAAATTGCAAAAATATTCCCAAATTCATTAATTTTAATAACAAGCTATTTTCTTCCGTTGTCATTTTTAAAAATTTATGATTTAGATTTGTCTCAATGTCAACTCGTTAGAAGGAAACAGAATGATTAAAATGTATTAGATAGTGGAAGATATGTAGATAGGCATAGCTGTCTGTGCTTCCCTGCAAAATACTAATGGAACACGAAATTTTGACAGTTCTCTTTGAAATGGCTTGTCTAGAAAACTTAACATGTCTCTGTGTATTCCATACTCGTCTCGTTTTTTATAGGATCTACGTTATGATTGTTATTTAACACAATTTTTTTATTGTGCATTTGATGTTAAAAAATCAGCTGGTGTTTTTTAACTTAGTAAAAAGTCGTTTGGGAAAATATTTTTTTTATTTAGCTTTGATGATATACGACAAAAATACTTTAGAAAACAGTGGATTAAATCACGTTGTCTAAATTTCAACTTGTTAGAACCGGGACAATCAGTGATTCTACATCATATTTGGAGTCGTTTTTGTAGATTTTTTTTATTTTATTTGACCCATTGTTTTCGAGAAAATATAGAGTAAGAAGTTGTTTTTTTGCAAAATTTTTTTTTGGCAAACACGAAATAATTGAAGTTAATCTTATCCTTGTCTAATTAAACGAAACAGTCTCTGTGTATTCGATATTTTAATAACTAACTTTTCACAATTTGCAAAGTTTTCAAAAGTAATCTGAAATGTAATACTTTTAAAAGCATTCTAGGAAATGATTGTTTTTAACAGATTTTTTAAATCGTTCAAAAGTCATATTACACATTCGACTTTTTCGGTAAAAATATGATGTAGATCGAAATCGGACATGTATCAATTAAGCTAGTTTATAAAAATGTTACATATTATATAAAAAGGAAAATCGAACAGTAATAACAAAATGAACTGTCAATTTTATTGGCGTGTAGTTTTTTTCGGCTATACTACTTACTACTTACCTAGGACTGGCGCTGAAGCGTAAGACTGACCGTCTTGTCTTCATGTTATACATGATTAAGATTCGCTGCACTTATGTATCAATGCAGTGCCGTATGCAGCGTTGGGTGCGGTTGAGGGAGAATAGTATATACCATACCGCTACTACTAATACTTTCCCCTTATCCGCACCCAATGGTACCTACATTGGGCACTGCATTGAAATGCAATGAATCTTGATCGTTTGTTACATGAAGACAGATGTTGAGTTCTACGTTTCAGCAAAACACATTTAAATTCATATTTCTTTTCGACCCCGTAAGGAATCGAACCCGTGACCTCATGCGTGGTAGCCCAACGCGCCACCACTTCACCACAAGGCTGACAACTTTATTTAATTAGCTATGGTAACCTCGTAACATCCAATATATTACTTTTTAATTTTTAATAGGATATAATATAATACATATTATATTGATGATGAAACCTGTTTACACATAACAAAGTATTATCCGAAATTAATGTTGGAAGCACTCACTTTGTAGTTATTCATTATAAACCATTTAATTGAAAACACTTTGTTTTTAACTACTTTTTTTTTATTTTTTTATTAAAACTCCCGACCGGGAGTCATTCTTGTACCCGACAAAGAGACACGTGTTGTTTCGAAACCGGTCGGCGCCAACTTTAATAAAAAAATTGAAATCGGTAGTTAAAAAAAAGTGTTTTCATTTAAATAGTTTAAAGTATTATCCGTTTGTCATTAACGGTTTTCAATATCCGGCCATGAATAATTCATTGAAAATAAGAGATATCAATTTTATAAATTGTCTGTTTTTCCCGCGTTTGTGTCTCCACAATTTCATCTGTTGAAATCGAGACCCTGACTGAAAATGTCGAATTAGATTATTTTTTTCTACTGAGACCCTGACTGACCGCGGATGCTCGAGTGGATGTCTGGGATGGGGGGCCTGGCGAGGCGGTATGCCGGTCTCCATACGGGTGGTAGTACTTACTAATAAATCATGATCGGGGTAGTAACTAACGTTTCCCTACTACTGTTAATTTGGGTCGACCCTGGTTGGTTCGGGTGATGGAAACAATGACAATTATATCTAGTGCATAAGCCGAGACAGTGGTAGGGGCAATGAAAGCATTTGTTCGCGTACATCACATAAATTCATCAGAAATTTTATCACACTGACTCTCTTGATCTTAATATCGCGGTTTAGCTTGTTGAAAAAATCGGTAGAGTTGCGCTGTACTGAAAAAAGACTCAATAGTCTTTAAAACAGTCTAGGAAAAGGTTGGAGCTTCCATGTTACAGATCATGCTTTAAACTTAATTTTAATCCGATGAGTGCTTATTTAAAATTGTAACACGAGGTCTCAGGTTCACGTTAGTTTTGAGTGAACGTTAAAAAATCTTATATAGACGAAAATGCTTATCTTGATGAAGTTGGTTTTTAAATGATTTTTCGACATTGACTGAAATTCCAAATTACATATTAATAAAAAAGTATTATAATTCATTATTTATGTGCTGGTGGTAATAACTTTGCAGACTTATAGTACAATGATCGTCTGATCGGATCCCCACTTGTCACTTAGGCTTCACTAAAATGATATTTACAAAACGGATTTTTTATGTACCTAACTATCTAGTTATAAAGCTAAAAGCATGGTAAGTCGTGTTAAATGTTGTTAGTAAGGGTTTTTCCAAAATATATATTGAAACCTCCCTAATCCATCATAACGGTTGGTAAATGCATAGGTACCTACCTACAATGGTACAGTCAAAGACTTTTACACAAATTTAAAAAAAGATGTAATTTTATCGAAAAAAACGCGTTTTTTTTATTGTAAAAAACATTTAAAATATTGTTTCTTGTTTTTTTTAACCATCTCAAAAGGCCAGTGAACCCAATAACTGAAGGGGACAATATCACAATCGCCCAGTCTTGAGTTTTTTTTAACAAAATTTGTTCAATTAGTATAATTAATATCAAGAAGAAGTCCCAGCATTAAAAATTGAGAATTTATACCATTTTAGAAACATTAAATTTTAAACTAGACAGATTATCATGTAGGTCATTGCAATAATATTTTACAAAATGCTTTCATTTGTAAGATGTTGCTAAATTTTAAATAACTACATAGTTAGGTACGAATGAAAATCAACATTTCACAGCTTAATATAAACTTAAAAATAATTTCATTTCGCAACATCCTTTATACATATGTGCGTAGATTTTCACGGTCGTTGTTTTTTCTATATTTGTTGTTTTTTGGGATTATCCGTGTTGTGTTTTTTTCTCCTCTCCGACGTTTCGGCCACCGTTGCAGGCGCCATCTTCAGGGTGAAGTAGTCGGAGAGAGGAGAAAAAACACAACACGGATTAATCCCAAAAAACAACAAATATAGAAATCCTTTATACAGTTTATTTCTTTAATAAAAATGATTGAAACATAAAAATGTATGCATTTATAATCCGTTCGAATACCATCAATATATTTTACCATTTTTCTTAAAACTTCTGTAGTAAATAGGTATAAAATAAATTTTTACGCTATTCGTCTGAGAATGAAGCGATGCGATGATTTAAAATGCTGAACGGCTATTTTTTCCCATTGAATTTAAAGAATGTACATTATTTTTCCCTATCTTTCTCTTAACTTGTTAAGTGTAAATTATTTTAGAAAAAGTTGAATCGCGGTGTGATACACGAATTTGGTAATGAAAAATTCTCGTTATTTCGGGAGATTTATTCATAACTTCTTTAAACAGTTTATTTCTTTAATAAAAATGATTGAAACATAAAAATGTATGCATTTATAATCCGTTCGAATACCATCAATATATTTTACCATTTTTCTTAAAACTTCTGTAGTAAATAGGTATAAATTAATTTTTACGCTATTCGTCTGAGAATGAAGCGATGCGATGATTTAAAATGCTGAACGGCTATTTTTTCCATTGAATTTAAAGAATGTACATTATTTTTCCTATCTTTCTCTTAACTTGTTAAGTGTAAATTATTTTAGAAAAAGTTGAATCGCGGTGTGATACACGAATTTGGTAATGAAAAATTCTCGTTATTTCGGGATATTTATTCTTAACTTTACTAGACTTTCCCTTATCCGCACCTAATTGTGCATAGGGCACTGCATTGGTACACCAATCGCAGTGTATCATGATCATTTTTATTACATGAAGGTAAGGTCATCAGTCTTACGCTTAATACATTTCAAGATATCACACATGAAATATCAATATGAAAATCACATGTAAATAAATATTTCATGTTGACCCTCTACGGGAATCGAACCCGTGACCTCACGCACGGTAGCTAAATTATTATAGATAATTTATATAGCGCCGTTTTCGTATAACGCTTTAAATATTGAAGTTAACGGCTCGGGAAATTTAAAGTGAGTGAAAACTCAATTTCTGAGTAGAAAATACCATTATCTAAATTAATCAAAAGATTTTGAGAACATATAGGTCTTAAGTTTCTTTCGAAACATCACTTCACTCTCACAGTTGCGCACTTCTGGTGGGAGAGCATTCCAAGCCACATGGCCCGCAACCGCAAAAGCGCGCTCTCCAAATTTTGTGCGCTTATAACGGATCGGTACTAAAACCCTGCCTATACACTACCACAATGCTACGAGGCGGATATAATCATAACAGTTTAACTCTATGAAATTTTTCACAAATGTTGCACAAAAATATATTTGTATTTTTTTACACTAAATTAGAAAAGTACCTCTCCACTTTAGTCCATTAAAAAAATCATCCTATGTAATAAGTGGAGCAGTATTTTTATTTAGTTTTACTGTTTACGATTTCATTCATAAATCGTTTATGGTCTGGATGTGTCCCAAAAGGCCAACCCCGTAGTGGAGTGGTGTAGGAGGATGTATTGTGTTTTTTCTACCCCGGGTTCGGATGTGGGGAGCGGCACCTGCCAGGTAGATACCCATCCGGTCAGGGTTGAAGCAATATAAACAGTAAAAAATAAAATCGGATATCTTATTGCGACATTTCCGTGAAAAATCAACTGACACTTACTTATATTAAGCCAACTAAGGCCAACCATAATGTATTTTGAAATATTACATGGGAGAGTATTTAACCTATAAACAGTTTACTTTTTTTTAGTATTATAAACCAGTTTAAATGATTATTTAAGTAGCTTAAAATAAAAAACAGATTCTTAGCAATGGAAATAATTAATTTATCATTTCAAATTTCAAGTCTAAACTCGACCACTCAAATGGGCGTTCTGCAGAATCGCGATTTTAGCATTGGACCGACGATATCTCACTTTGTACTGTAACAAAAATGTACTATTTTCTAGTGTTTTTATATATTTTTATTTTTCCATTATTACTTAGCTCCAGTTTTTTCACGGAAAAATTATAAAAGTACTATCGCCAATTTGTATAGCGTCGTCTTTACGTTACAACAACTGTAGGCTGCTTGATTATAAATTCGCATAATATTCGAGATAATACTACTACTAACTTTCCCTTATCCGCACATAATGGCGCATAGGGCATCAAATGCAGTGTATCTTGATCATTTTATTACATGAAGGTAGGATCATCAGTCGCACGTTTAGAACCAGTCCAAGGTATCAATATCTAAAATTAATTTCTTAATATATGAAATGAAAGATAAGGGAACTAGAATTCAAAAAAGCTTGATTTAATGCAGACATTATTATTTCATCGTTCGATTTTTTTAAATGTATATATCTTCTTTATTCATTACATTATCAAATTTTTACGCTTAATTTACATTATTTCTTGCGTTTTGACTAGTTTAAAAATATGGTATCACTGATAACAACTTAACCACCAATTACCATTCAAAATTATTTAACGCAAATATTTGTGGCACCCAAACGTTCACACGTGACATTTTATTTAATATTTGTTTTTTTAGTAACCTTTTCCGTGTTTTTATTTCCCAATATTGACCCTGGCCAAACAAGAGAAATGGCACAGCCCTGTTTTGCGGGTGTGTGTGCGTGCACCTTATCTTATACCACTCACACATACATTATGCGCGGCACTTCGCACGACGTTTGTATTTTGCAAAGGGCATAAGCGCCACGCATCCCCATGGCACGTATGTACGATCGCTTGTAAGCCTTGCGAAGCGATCGAGTTAAAACTATCTAACCGTACCGACTGCGGGTGCGAGCGGCAGAAGAGAGAGATGGAGGATTCATTCATAAACAGGGAACTCAATGCGGTTGTAAAAATGTTTTGTTGCGACAGCGCAGCGCCAGCGGTCGGAAACTTGGGTTTTGAGAACTTATTCGGTTTATGCTGAAGTGAAAATAGAATTAAACTACATAATACGTAGAATAAAAATAACAACAACAGCAAAAAATAAGTATAATAATAACACCAATAATACAAATAATAATGAAAACAATTTATAATAATTTCAAAAATAAAACGCACATTTGTTTTTAAACTACTTAAACAAACGTGTATAATTATGGAAACTACAAAGTGAGTGCTATAAACATTGTGTGGGAATATAATTATTGCAATTGAGAAAAATCCACAATTCCACTGATTAATTGTATAATATGTATGTGAAATTTATGTTAGAAGCACTCACTTTGTAGTTATTAATTATAATCTATTTAAATAAATAAAACTTTGTTTTTAACTACTTTTTATTAATTTAACTCCCGACCGGTTTCGAAACAACACCTCTTTATCAAGGGTTTAAGAATTCATTCATTCTTACGTGTCTCTTAATCGAGGGTACAAGAATTCATTCATTCTTTTCATTCTTGTACCCTTGATAAAGAGACACGTGTTGTTTCGAAACCGGTCGGGAGTTAAATAAATAAAAAGAACTTTAAAAACAAAGTTTTTTGAATTTAAATAGTGTGTAATTATGTATTCAGATGATGTATTATGCGCCATTTTTGTTAAAAAATCATCTCTTTTGTTGTACGTAAAATTTTAACACATACTTACCTTGTACAACTACTACTACTACATTCGAATTCCGCACCCAGTTGTGGATAAGGGCACTGCATCGGTACACCAAGTGCAGTGTATCTTAATCATTTTATTACATGAAGGTGAAATACATACTTAACACGTACTAAATTATTTTTTATACCATAAGAACAACAGAACAAAAATTATCTATGAATGAAATCGTAATTCACCAAATAAAAAAAGCTGTTATTACGTAAATCGGATGACTTTATCTATTTACTGGCATTTCTAGTCATATTTAAATTTGAGCATAATAAATACTGTATGCAATTTTATTAACAAACGCATTTAGATTTAAAATGTCTTCTCACCAGTCGACGGGAAAACGTTACTCCCGAAACCAGGTAGTGTAGGTAAATTCTCATTTTTTTTAGAATAAACCAATAGTAACACATAACATTGTTTTATTTAATCATAATTAGATTTAAAACATTCAAACTACATATCTCAAATAGATACATATCGAAAGTTTTTTTTTAGATTTGCAGAACACTGCTTAATATTAAATACATATTACATACATTTTAGACAACGCCATTTCCATTTTTTTATTAAAAGGTACTTGTTTATTAAATTATTGAACTAGTCAACGATTCGTCTTGCAGCTACAAAGCGCTTAGGTAATTCCTAAAACGTAAAATTATACATTTTCATTTTTATTTAATTGTGTTCTCGTCTACGATTTTTTTTTTTTTTTTTTTTCTTGACAGATACAGAGTAGCTCTGGATACGATTTCTTTTATTATCTAGGCGTTTACAGGGCTTGTGACCTGACATAAAGTGGATAATGTTATTGTAGACAAAATTTGTCGATTTCCATCAAAGAAAATATAAGTATATTTATGAAAATATCGTATATTATATTTAGATATCAAATTAATATTGTATGCAGTTGCTAACCACTACACGTCTACGCCGGCACTTAAATAGCGACACAACTGCATCTCTGTCCTTCTCGTTCGGATCATTGCACATCATGGATACGTGCAAGGGAGATGACAACATCCATTCATAAACTAGCCACAGTGCGGGACCTAGCGCTTTTCTCAGGCCGGAATTTCCCATCTCACTCTCGCAGCCTCCAGCGTCCGCCTCGAGTGCGAGAGAGAAGATATCTACCGATATTGAGTAAATGCGCGTTTTCTCCCCTAGATATCTATTCTAAGCTTTATTTTACATTATAAATCATTAATCAATGCAATTTATGCATTTTCAGATCATCATGTATCAGATTTGGTTGCTATTTGCATTTGTGTTATGGTTTTTTTTTAAGAAATCCTTTGTAAAATAAAATACTACTACTTTTACTACTTTATCCGCACCTAATGGTGCATAGGGCACTGCATTGGTACATCTAGTGCAGTGCATCTTGATCATTTTTATTTCATGAAGTAAGGATGATCAGTCTTACGCTTCAGAAATTACGAAAATTACTTACATATTACATAATAATGTCATTATTAATACAAAAAATAAATATATATTTATATTATATTTTGTATTTATTTTAGTAACCTACTTTGATTTTTGCTTAAAACGCTCTTGTACCTAATGGTTTCTATTACAAAAAATATTTTATTTTATATATCGTGATTTTTAAAATACTTTTTGTGTCAATATTTTTCACACATAGTGAAAAAGAGCCCCGGAAATCAGTTTCATAAATAAATCTGGTCACAATTATATTTTTTTTCAAAAAAATTACACATTCTTTATCTTTTGTCACTGAGTTAAATAAATATGTATCGTTACGTTTTTGAACTTCATAATACCTGGGTTGTTTTTGAATTGTGTTGTAATGAAATGGAGGTCTTAACAAATCTTTTAGCGTGAAATGTCGGAGTTGATATTTAATGGAACGAGGCCAATGTATGCAGCTTTTATCGCGTAATTTACTGGATTTACTTGGAAATTGCAGTCAGAAAAAATACGCAAGTTTCTGTGCGGGGAATACATAGACAATATTATTATTATACTACAGGGAGGGGTGTAGTGGAGTCCATTCTCGCGCCGGAAGTACCAACTCGCTCGTTCTGCGTTCAGTCCCGCGTTGCGATGCGCAGGTGCGGTGGTGCGCGCGCAACTTTAATTACGAAAAATACGCTAAAACTACGATAAAAACGATTCAAAACAAACTGGAAAAAAAATCTAAACAACTATCTAAAATACTAGTGAAATTGCGCATTTAAAAACGCTTGAAACCGGTGAAAACTGCCGAATTTGACATCTGTCAGAACAAATCGTTCCATTTCAAAATTTGAATTTTCAAGTTTTACGAACAATAGAGTGTAATCGACAAACCGCAAAAGTGATTGGTTTATATGAATCGGTTATTATCATAAACATATTATGACATTTTGGTGATACAAATATACTGCAGTGTTTTTGATGTATTTTTAATATTCATTTTGATTTCGATCGAAATCAGCGCGTATATATATTGTGGTTTCAATGACATGAAGTTTGTAAGTATCTGCGTCAGAGTTGACATTAATTTTTATTGTGAATGTAAGCCATTGTTATTTTTGTTAACAAATGGGATTCAACAGTACTGGATCTGATATTACTATTTGGTTAGGAAATGGACGTCATTGTGAATTCTGCGAAACGCTTGCAACTGACACATCGCTCTTACATTTTTAATTATTTGTTAAAATGGCATTAATATAGGTTTTAGTAGTTACATATTTATCATGAATAATAATATTGTATGAACGTGTTTTGTCTCAATATAAATAATATGAAAAATTTATTCAAATAAAGAAATAAATAAATAAATCAGAAACAGCTACATCAGGATAATGTAGAATTACGTCATTTTTCCTGTGGTTAAAATAAGAAGCTACTGAAATGCGATTTTTCAATGAAACATTAAAAAATAAAGCTGCAAGGACATTAAAAATTTTCAATTTTGTAAACGATGAAAATAGTTTTAATAGCCACCGAATCGGGAGTTATACGTAGTAAAAAGTAAAAATATATTTCTAACCTTATGTTTCAGATGGTATCTTTTTAAATTGTGGTGCTATTATCCCCCTCGCTACACCCCGGTTCGATAGCCAAAATAATAAAAATGGCTGCCAAATCTCAGGTGTAGTGGAGGGGATAACAGACTAAAAATAAAAAAATACGTAATATTTTACATATAAATTTTCAGTTATGTATAACTATTATAACTTTTTTTTGTTCTTTATGCCCCGATTTATTAGGCAATTGATTGTTTTAATGATTTTTCAAGATGAAATGAGTAACAGTATGGACTCTTCCTTTATCAGCACCAACGGCCTAATGGTACATAGGACGCGTATTGCAGTAGCAATTTAGAACCGAGTCTACCTGAATGAATGTTTCGTACCGGAGCCTCAAATAATTGATAATACAAGTACATATATCTTACATTACAAAAAGTACATAATAATTCAAATATCAGTTCAAGATTTATATACTAATAATCGATCGATCCATCATCTTTTATCCCTCCCATTTTTTTTATTACGAGGTTTCATCATTACCATTTTCGGTGGATTTCCCTGAAAGGGTTAAACAATTGTCTCTAGATTGGTAGATTAAGTCAAGAATGCATTATTTTTACATATGCATAATACAGACGGACACCTCTATTGGATTGCATTTTATTATGCAAACCTTGTACTGTCTGCTACAATGACTTCACTTCATATTCTTCATTCGTATAGACAGTGTCTGTTAATAAATCTAGTCTAAAATTATAAATTGTATTATTATAAAAACAATGACCCCTAATTTGTAGCCATGGCTAGCCGTAAATCGTTCTACAATACAAAAAAAATAAGAACATAAATAAACCTATGTCATTTTCTGACATATAGTGTTAGCTAAACGACCAAAAATTCCACAAAAAAAGCATTTTTATAGAAGGAATTAACGACTGCCAAATGTACTTATTGTAAAAAATACGACTGCTGAGAATGGTTTGTGTTTCTAAAAATATGCCATCCTATGCAACAATGTCAATGTTAACTAACTAACTAACTAACCATCACGCCATTTCCCCGAAGGGGTAGGCAGAGAGGATAGAACGCCACACCACTCTGTCCTGGCACACTTCTCTTGCTTCCTCCACATTCATACATCTCCTCATGCACGCACGTCGATTATTCCGACTTCTTACATGCCCACTTTCAAGCACTTGTTTTACTTGATCATGCCATGTCTTTCTCGGCCTTCCTCGACTTCTACATCCAGGCACAGTCGCTTCATATATTTTTTTAGCCGTTCTTTCATCATCCATTCGCTCTACATGACCGAACCAACGTAAAAGACCTTTTAATTTTGTCGATAATGCTTATCTCAGCCTTGCATTCTGCTCTAATTTCAACATTAATGCACCTATCATACATAGTTTTACCACACATTCGCCTGAGAGAGATCGCATTTCAACTGCATTCAATTTTACTTTCATCCTTATTTTTCCAACTCCATGCTTCGTTTCCATACATAAGGGTTGGTACCAGAACTCCATTGTGCACTGCCAATTTAGCCTCTTTATATTAATTCCAAATCCTGTCTATTATAAAGCATAGGGAATAAAATATAAGGATTCCTCAAACTACTTCCAAGCTAAGCGATCATCAGTTCCCGTTCGTCTTTCCAAGTCAGGTCTATGTTACATAAAAACGTCATACCTTTCTAATAAGAAGAACGAAACAAACTTCCTCTGGTTTAATTGACCAATTATTTCTTCCACCCTCTAAAGACTCTTTAGACAAGCTTC